>JARYGA010025075.1:0-27994 GCA_030545235.1 Helianthus tuberosus
ATCCCTCCACGCCACAGGCCACCTCCAAACCCCATTAACATGAATCTCCTGAACTGTAGTATTTAGAGAAAATCATGCATTTGAAATGGTTCTGGGAGTCAAAAAATTACCAAGCGGACCTAAGTGGTTCCACCAATCAAACCAAGCTGATGTGTTGCTTCCATCACCCACCTTAGACCAGATAAAATCTCTAATAAGAGGCCTAAGCTGTAATAACTTCCGCCAACTACAACAACTAGTCGCCACTGCCTTGCAAATCCAGAAACTATTCCCTTTGAGCCTATACGAGTGAACCCAAGCCACCCAAAGAGAGTCACGTCTAACCAGAATGCTCCAATTATGAGAAATCATTAGCGCTTTATTGACATCCCCAATTCTGCGAATACCTAAACCACCCTCATATTTTGGAACACAGATTGACTTCCAAGAAGCTTTGGCCTTCCCCTTATGAAACAAACCATCCGACGACCACAAAAAATTACGCAGTTTAGCTTCCAATTCAAGAATGATCCGATTCGGAAGGATAAAAACAGAAGACCAGAAGATATGCATAGACGAAAGAACCGAATTAACAAGCTGTAATCTACCTGCAAAGGAAAAAAGCTTATTCTTCCAGTTGGAAATCTGTTGATCCAACCTTTCAACAAGAACACTGCAATCTTTATATAGAAGACCAGAAGAAATAAGAGGAACTCCCAAGTATTTCACCGGCAAAGACCCTTCAACAAAAGGCATAATGCTCAAAATATGATTTTTAACATGAGAGGGCACATTACAGAAAAACCCCGTGCTCTTTGGAATACTAGGAACTAACCCTGACATATTTGTAAAGTTTGAAAGAGACGTCATAATACATTGAACTGAACTAATGTCTCCTCTAGCAAACAAGAATAAATCATCCGCAAAACATAGATTGATAATCCGCTGCTTCTCACATTTATTATGAAATTTAAAAGACTTATCAATTCGGGCAGCCCGCTGAAGAATGCAAGTCAAAATTTCCATAACCATCGTAAATAGATAAGGAGAAAGAGGATCACCTTGTCGAAGACCACGCTTGCCCTTAAAATAGCCATGCACATTACCATTAACACACAAAGAATAAGATGTTGTTGTGACACACATCATAATCCATTCGACCATCTTAGCGTTGAAACCGAAACCAATCAAAACATTTTTCAAGAAACACCAATCAACCGTATCATACGCTTTCTGAATATCTACCTTAAAAGCACAACGAGGGGGGCCCGTATGTCTATGATAGTTGTGTAGTAACTCTTGGGTGAGAAGGATGTTGTCTGAGATTTTTCTGCCAGGAACAAATGCTGATTGATTTATACTAACCACTTGATTAAGAACATCCTTTATTCGATCCACAATAATCTTACTCACACATTTGAAAAGGACGTTAATCAGTAACTAAAGCAGGAGAGGAATTCTTCGGAATAAGAGCAAGAAGAGTATGATTAATCTGACCAAGCAATCTACCTGTTTTGAAAAAATCAATAATAGCCAAAGAAACATCCACCTCCTACAATCGGCCAGGCAGCTTTAAAAAACGCAGCAGAGTAGCCATCTGGACCTGGGGCCTTGTCATTACCTATAGAATACATGGCTTTCTTTACCTCCTCCACCGTGACCGGACGAGTCATGTGAGAAGCATCAGCCGGGTTCACATGCTTAGTAAAGAGATCAGGAGTAGGATACATAGATAGATTATCTTGGCATCCCAAAAAAATCTCATAGTGTTTAACAAATGCATCTTGAACCGCCTCACCTTCGTACTCCACCCCATTCATGTCCCGAACCACTTGAATTCTACATCTATGGTTCCTGCTGTGACAACCCTCGAATTTACATGTAACCGTACAGTTTATTATTGATAATTAAGGTGTTTGACGACTGTGTGGAATTACTTAACTGCTTTCTGATATCTGTGTTATATTTACATGTGCATGTTAACACACTAGTAGTGTACAGAAAAGTCATTAAATAGTCCGTCATATTTTCCTAAGTGTTAGAAAGTAAAAACGTTACAAAGTATATAAATAGGACACTTTTCGGATTAATTAAGCGCTTTAACGGAACAGTGTCAAACCGAACAACCGGACTATACCCGGAACATGAAAATATTGCCAGTAACGTTGTTTTTCTTTTTCTGAGCCAGTTAGGGTCCCTGAATACCCTAACACCCACTGTAAAGCACAACACACTACTAACCGGGTTAATCACTTAACTAACTAGATTAACCTAACTGCATACTTAGTGTTTGGTTGAGTTTAAACTAGGAACCCCCCCCCCCCCTTAACTAACCGTCCCCAAGAGGGGGGACATACTTTGTCCTCCAAATTATTATTTTAATCTTCATGTTTAGTATCTAGAGAGCATGAAATCCGTTGGGTAATACACTTATGGAATGACTATAAGATCAAGGATTAGCCTAACATATCATTTACCACTTAACACCCCAAAACAACTCCCTCTCTCTCTCTCAAAGGCTTCGGCCAAACACCCCCTTGAGCATCCATCATATTTTCGGTTTTGATTATCCCATTCCAAGATCACACAAGTGTTAAGGATCACCTACAAGGAAGCTTGGTGCAATCAGAAGGCGAAGGACCTCGCTACATTGCTTTTATCCACTCAATTTTCGACTAGAATCTTCCCTAGCCTCGAGCTAGTAGTAAGTTGCTCTAAACACCTTCTTGATCTTGTCTAGAGTGGTTAATAAGAGTTTCGTCGGTTAAAAATCACTAACATATAAGATCACCAACTAAAAGTCTACTAAAGTGATGAACAAGGTGGTTAATGGATGAATATGTGTGTAAATCATGTAGATCTTGTAACAACTGTGCTTGTAATCACTATGAACAGTTCTATTATCAATAAAACAATGTCATTTGATCACAATGTTTGTTTGGTTGTGTTTTACATTTTTCATGTTTTGACTTTTGATCAATTTCAAACTCTACATCGCTTTCTGGAGAGTTATACGCAAACTGGTGCGTAAACGTACTCAGTTTAATGCGAAAAATACTCCGGAACATCAACATATACTCAACATACCTTAAATAACCTTTACATAACTTAGAAATAAGTTTTGAAGGCTTTGGTATGGCAAAAACAAGTTAATTCGCTTACAGGGACTAAATATGACAAACTGCGAAAGTATGTCAATTTGAACTGTAACGAACATTCCGGAACATGACCATAAGTTAAACACACCCTAAATATCCTTTACATAGCTTAGAAATAGGCTTTGAGGGGTTCGGTATGCTAAAATAAACTTTTGGGTAATTCAGGGACTAAAAGTGTCAAAAAGTGCACAAGTTTGCATTTTCGCGCATAACTTACGTTCTGAATACATCTGGACATCCAAAAATTTATGTAAGCATGACTATATTATGTTTTAGTGTTTGGCTTGTCAAAAATCCATTCGTCGCGTCATTTGGATCGTTTTTCGCGCTTGTGCGCATTTCGTCGTAATTAAGCGAACATCGCGTTCGTACGGCCAAACGAACTGACATCAGACATATTTTTGAACATGTTTCAAGTCCACAATGTTTAGGCATCATTTTAGGGCCTTAAAGTTGGCTTTGCGGGCCTTAGAAGTGCCGGAAATGGGCTGAATACACAACAGGGACCAAAACTGTAATTTCTGATCTGCAACTCTCAGGCGGCCCGCCTGAGTTTCTTCACATCCTGACGCGGGCCGCGTCCGCCTGTCTGATCAGATAACAACGAACAGTCAGCATGATCCAGCTGTTTTAATCACAACCACAAGCTTACAACTTGCCTATTCAGCTGATAATGATCAATTTGGGCCACCACAACTTTGCAACATTTGTACGGTTACGATTAAGGTACGGTTTCCATGAAACGATCTTAACGGTGGACCGAAAACTATAAATACCCCACCCCCCATGCTTCATAATCACTAGAATTTTGATTTGAGAAACTCTAAGTTGAAACATTTGTTTCATACCTGAGATTTTTGAATCGAGATTAGCATTCGGGGACCCTTCGTAAGTATTCTTTCGTTCTTTTCCTTATTTTATTGCTTTAGAGTCAGAAAGTCAAACTTAGTTTGACTTTCAGCGTTGACCAGCTTATGGTCAATGCGAAGTTCGTTTGAACTTCGCAACGTGATTGTAATCACGATGGTCATAGTCCCTTGGGACTATGCCTACTGATTACCACGTTGTCTAGGGTCGTAGGGTAAGCGATCTGATCAATCGCTTATACCTTCGAACCCGACCCAGTTTGGTCGTTCATTAGGATCCGACCAAATACATTAGGTGACCATAGTGTAGGGAATAACCTTCCGAGGTTATACCCTATGGTCACATCGTTTAAGTAGTTGTATGATAGGTAGTTTATATGCCTTCGGTAAATTACCAGAATACCCTTTTCATGTATAATTGGTAATTTAGCATATGTAACCTAAATTTTTGTCACATAACTGATTATGTAACATGTTTACGCATATAACACTTGTCATAGGACTAGTTAGGCGGTCCGAACGCGTTTCACGCGCACGACGCGTTAAAGTAGCATAAGCTTCCTAAACGGGTCGTAATGGGTCGTAAACAATTATGTTAGGTTTCATTTAGTATGTAGGCTTTGTTAAACCAAATGACACGAGTCTCTACACTCGTTTGGTTTACGAAACCTCATTCTATCCGATCTTCCGATTTAGGTCCGGTTTATTAACATAGTTACCTATATTAGGTGCCGTTTGATTCCGAGATCTATAGCATTACTTGGTGGTTATCTTTAGACATCTGAGCAATCTCAAGTGAGTACATAGACCCCTCTTTTACTGTTTTCCAAACTGTTTTGGGGTGGAACACATGTGCCTACTTGTTACTTTCATGCTTTCCTGTTTTCACATCATATACCTGCTATGTTCGTTAGTACATTATAGTACATGATTTCATTACATCTTATGCTAGGTGTGCCCATTGTGTGCATTACTTAGTACATCGTTTTACATTACATTTCATGCTAGGTGTGCCCATTGTGTGCATTACTTGGTACATTGTTTTACATTACATTTCATGCTAGGTGTGCCCATTGTGTGCATTACTTGGTACATTGTTTTACATTACATTTCATGCTAGGTGTGCCCATTGTGTGCATTACTTAGTACATCGTTTTACATTACATTTCATGCTAGGTGTGCCCATTGTGTGCATTACTTAGTACATCGTTTTACATTACATTTTCACGCTACGTATGTTCATTTGATTACATACTTAGTGCATCACATGCTTACATTTTTGGTATGACATTTGGTTTGTTTACAATGGAACAATACATTCATTAACATTAATTACGCCGTTCGTTAGTAGGTAGTGGTACCATAGGAATTGACAACTCCCGTTCCGGACATCCCAGGGAAAGGGGATGAAAGGAATGACCGAATTCGATATACATAATTTAGATAAACCTTTAATTTGTTTAAGGGTTTATCGCCACAGTCTCAAGGCTTGGATGTATGCATTTTAACAATACCGCACAAATGTTTGTATCAGTATAGCATGCATTTGTTACACACAACATGACTTTGATTTAAACTGTGTTATACTTCAATACCTTGTTGTTGTGCATTTTACATATGGTTTAAGTTGATACATTTCACTTACCATACATGACATTTCTGGTTACACATTACATGATCTACATTGAACATAAACATTTTGACATTGATATACATATTTGGTGGTTTACATTGGACATAGACATTTAGATATGGTTTACACAATAATACTTGACAATTGGTTTGTACATGAACAAGTTACATTGGTGGTTGATTTGGGTAAGTAATTTGA
Source organism: Helianthus tuberosus (assembly GCA_030545235.1). Lineage (NCBI taxonomy): Eukaryota > Viridiplantae > Streptophyta > Magnoliopsida > Asterales > Asteraceae > Helianthus > Helianthus tuberosus. The sequence goes on from JARYGA010025075.1 coordinate 5,835, forward strand.
GTAACGAGGCATGTGTAATATGATACAATCATGGTGGATACGCCGCTGGTACTTCCTATATATAAGTGCTTGTGTGATATTACATGACGTAGCGTTACTTAAATCACTTCAATGTTTGATATATTACATGTTACATAAACAACTTATTTCTTACAAGACATTGTCTTACAAAACAGTTTACTTTATACAACTCATTTTACATGGTTATTCATTTAACCTTACATTTATCAACTGATTTTATCGTTTTTCAAATGATTTACAAGACAAAGCAAATTACAAGGTTCATGACTAAACATTTTCTCAAATACAAGTCATGAATCCTATTTTCACAAACCTATGTATCTCACAGGCATTTTTATGCTGACGTACCTACTTTCACATGTGTTTTCAGGAGCTTTTCCGTAGGATGTTGATCACGATACTAGGGCGGACCTGTGCCTTAGAGACTAAAAACGAAGATAGACTTGTTTAATTATGTTATAAACTCTGTATTTCATGTTTAAGACAATGTAACATCCTTGTTTAATAAATAAAATACAACTTTGTATGCCATGGTTATGAAACAATTTATTCTGTTACGACACGCCCCGATGTTTCCGCCGCGATTTGTTGTTTTACGCGGTCGGGGTGTGACAGAAGAGTTGGTATCAGAGCCAATGGTTATAGGGAATTAGGTTATTAGTAATGCTTTGACCTAGACTATAACTTTTCTAGGACCCTAACACAAGTTATCTTGTGTTTAGATCATAAAACATATACATCACCTATCCTTAGGTGATTATCAAAACAAGAACCAAAATTTTTCCGAAACGATTTTTGAAAAACAATCATCTGTTTTTGAATAAATTATTACAAGGTTTTGAACCCTCTATTGTAAGGTTTTGAACCCTCTTTTATATGGTTTTGAACCCTTTTCAGTTTGGTTTTTGGCCTTGTGCCTTCAAATTTTCAAAATCTCTTCAACGTTTTGGGTTATAAGTAATGTGAACACGTGCAAACTGGAAGGGTGAATGCCTGTATTCTGAGTTTTCTGTCTAGGCAAGCACTTCGTATACATCTCAACCAGACGCGAGACCAGTTGTGCTTACCTGGGAATTCTTGGGATGAGTGTCCACTTATAGGCGAGCATGTCTTCATTATACATTATTTTTGATCCATTTACTTTGATTAGTCACTGTGTGTCATTTGTTTGCTTTGTGATACGGACGAATGACCACCATCTTTGCTTTTGTTGATTTTGTTTCATCTCATTCTTTCATCCAATCATCTCACTCGTTTCTTTTCATGTTTTTCTCTTTTAGAATGCCTCCTCGACGCGACAATCTGATAGCAACTGCCGAACTGGCAGAAATTATTGCGCAGCAGATGGCTGCTCAATTTCCAAATCTCTTTGCTCAATGGAACCAAGCCAACAACAACAACAACAACAATGTTCCATGCAAATACAAGGATTTTAATCAGGCTAAACCACTCAAGTTTAGTGGTCCTGAAGGAGCGACTGGGCTTCTTCAGTGGTTCGAGAGCAGTGAGAATACTTTCCGCCACGTGCAGTGTCCGGATAATCGCAAAGTCGAGTTTGCTTCGAGCGTATTTCAGAAGAGGGCTTTGACATGGTGGAACGGGGTTATGAGAGACAGAGGTGCAGAAGTCGCTCTCGCACAGACTTGGGCTGAACTTAGAGCCCTTATGATGAGGGAATTCTGTCCTCGTCATGAGCAGCGAGCGTTGGAGAAGGAATTTGATGAGTTAAAGCAAGATAGTGATGAGCACAGGGCTTATACTGATCGGTTTGAAGAGTTGAGTTTGCTTTGCCCGACTATGGTTACCCCACTCGACAAGGCTATCGAGAGATACATCGACGGCCTACCTGACTCGGTACAAGACATCCTTACTGGTAGTAACCCTACCACACTCCGTCAGGCAATCGAGTTATCAGCGACACTGACTGAGTCGCAGATCCGGAAGAACAAGTTACACAGGAAGGGTGACAAGGGCAAGAAACAGTCGGCTGATAAGGGTGATAGCAAGAAAGGTCAAAACTTGAATGGAAAGAACTCTGGTTCTTCGAAGAGGTCAAGGAAGCGTAAGGCTTCCCAAAATTTTGCTGTCACTGCCCAAGCTAATCAGGCAGCTCCCAACCAACCCGCACAGCCTCCAGCAAAGAAACCTTATACAGGGAATGCACCTTTGTGCAATAGGTGCAACAGTCACCATCAGCCGCAACATCAGTGCCGTTTCTGTACTAGCTGTGGGAAGTCAGGTCATCTTGCTGATGTTTGTCGGTTTGCTCAGAACCGGGCAGTTCAGTACCTGGCTCAACAAGTTGCTCAGCCTCCTGCTCCGCAACAGGGTCAAGCTGCACGACCACAATACCCACCAGGTGCTTGTTACAATTGTGGGGATCTGACCCACTATAGGAATCAGTGCCCAAGACTGGCGAACCAGAACCAGAACCAGAATCAGGCTCCGGCTCGAGGCCGAGCTTTTAACATGAATGCCCAAGAGGCGCAGGCGGATGATAATGTGGTGAACGGTACGTTCTTTATTAATAATCAGCCTGCATCTGTTCTTTTCGATTCTGGTGCCGATAAGAGTTTCGTGTCTTTGTCTTTTGAGCCTATGATTCGCGTGTCTAGAACAAAACTAGGAAAACCTTTGACAGTAGAAGTTGCTAGTGGTGAACCCATTGTTCTTAATTCTGTTCTACACAACTGCCAGTTGAACCTTAATGATCATCTTTTTCCTATCGATCTCACGCCTATGCAACTTGGAAGCTTCGATGTCATTGTGGGTATGGATTGGTTATCCAAGCATCACGCTGAGGTAGTTTGTTTCGAGAAGATCATTCGTGTGCCGCTTTCAACAGGCGAGATCCTGCAGGTTCAAGGTGAGAAACCGTCTGGTGGTCTCAAGCTCATGTCTTGTTTTAAAGCTCGGAAATATCTGCGGAAGAACTATGTGGCTTTCTTAGCACATGTTACAGAAGATAAAGGCAAGGGTAAGTCTATTTCAGATATTCCTGTCGTTCGAGATTATTCTGAAGTATTCCCTGAAGATTTACCTGGTCTACCTCCAGCACGCCAAGTCGAGTTCCGCATTGATCTCGTACCTGGTGCAAATCCCATTGCCAGAGCTCCATATCGTCTTGCACCGTCTGAGATGCAAGAGTTGTCTAAACAGCTTCAGGAGCTCTCTGACAAAGGTTTTATCCGTCCTAGCTTTTCACCTTGGGGTGCTCCCGTTCTTTTTGTCAAGAAGAAGGATGGATCTTTTAGGATGTGTATCGATTATCGTGAGCTTAACAAGCTTACCATCAAGAATCGATATCCCCTACCTCGCATAGATGATCTCTTTGATCAGCTACAGGGCGCTTCTTATTTTTGGAAGATTGATCTGCGATCTGGATATCATCAACTTCGGGTGCAAGAAGAAGATACTCCCAAGACAGCGTTCCGTACTCGTTATGGGCATTATGAGTTCACAGTCATGCCATTCGGTTTGACTAATGCTCTGGCTGTTTTTATGGACTTAATGAATAGGGTCTGCAAACCTTATTTGGATCAGTTCGTCATTGTTTTTATTAACGACATCTTGATTTACTCTAAGACGCGAGCTGATCACGAGCAGCATCTTCGTCTTACTCTGGAACTCCTGAAGAAAGAGCAACTTTTCGCCAAATTCTCCAAGTGCGAATTTTGGCTTAAAGAAGTTCAATTCTTAGGACATATTATCAACGAACGAGGTATTCAGGTAGATCCCTCCAAGATCAGTGCGATTAAGGATTGGGATACACCCTCTACTCCTACTGAAGTTCGTTCTTTTCTTGGTCTAGCGGGTTATTACCGCCGCTTCATTGAAAACTTCTCAAAGATTGCAGTTCCTCTAACTGCTCTAACTCAGAAGAACAAACCCTTTGATTGGGGATTCAAACAAGAGGAAGCTTTTCAACGCTTGAAGCAGAAGCTTTGCGATGCGCCTGTTCTATCATTGCCTGAGGGTGATGATGATTTTGTCGTGTATTGTGATGCATCGAAATTAGGCCTTGGTTGTGTTCTGATGCAAAGGAACAAAGTCATAGCATATGCATCAAGGCAGTTGAAGATACATGAGAAAAACTACACCACTCATGATCTTGAGTTGGGTGCAGTTGTTTTTGCTCTCAAGATCTGGAGACATTATTTGTATGGTACAAAATGTGTGGTTTTCACGGACCACAAAAGTCTTCAGCATATCTTAAATCAGAAAGAACTCAATATGAGGCAACGACGTTGGGTTGAGCTACTAAACGACTATGACTGCGAAATTCGCTACCATCCTGGTAAGGCGAATGTCGTAGCTGATGCATTGAGTCGTAAGGAAAGTACTAAGCTTCATTGTGTACGTATTCAGTCTGTTATTCAAGCTCGATCCGATTTCCAAGCCCGCATCTCTCAGGCTCAACAATCTTGTGTTTCACAAGGATTGATGGATAAGGAATTTCCCTATCACATAACACCTGCTCTGGAACTGAAGGACTATGGATCATATTACTTCATGGACCGTTTGTGGGTCCCAAGCCAGGATGATCTTCGTACCTTGCTTATGGATGAAGCCCATAAGTCACGTTATTCTATTCATCCGGGCTCAGATAAGATGTATAAGGATCTTCGTATTCACTATTGGTGGCCTGGTATGAAGAAAGACATTGCCTTATACGTATCAAAATGCCTTACTTGTCTTAAGGTTAAGGCTGAACATCAACGTCCTTCAGGTTTATTGGTGCAACCAGAGATCCCAGTTTGGAAATGGGAAAACATTACTATGGATCTTGTTACCAAACTTCCACGCACAAAGAAAGGTCATGATGCCATCTGGGTAGTCGTTGATCGTCTTACTAAGTCAGCACATTTCTTGCCAATCCGTGAGGATTTTCCTACTGACAGACTTGCTCAAATCTATGTGGATGAAATTGTAGCTCGACATGGTGTTCCTTTGAACATCATTTCTGACAGAGATGCTCGTTTCACTTCTCATTTTTGGAGAACCATGCAATCTGCTATGGGGACTCAACTTAATCTGAGCACAGCTTATCATCCGCAAACGGATGGTCAATCTGAGAGAACAATCCAGACTCTGGAGGATATGCTTAGAGTTTGTGTGATCGATTTTGGTGGTAGCTGGGATTCACATCTTAAATTGATTGAATTCTCCTACAACAACAGTTATCACACCAGCATCAAAATGGCTCCTTTCGAGGCTCTCTATGGTCGAAAATGTCGTTCACCAGTCTGCTGGAATGAGATTGGCGAGGCCCAACTTACTGGACCTGCCCTCATTTTAGAGACAACTGACAAGGTCAAGAAAGTTCGCGATAACCTTCAGACAGCTATGAGCCGTCAAAAGAGTTACGCGGATCCAAAACGCAAACCCTTGGAATTTCAAGTCGGTGATCGAGTATTACTTAAGGTCTCACCTTGGAAAGGTGTGATCAGATTTGGAAAGATGCACCTAGATATGTTAGACCATTCAAGATCGTTGAAAGAATCGGCAAGGTAGCCTACAGACTTGAGTTACCTCCTGAACTTGGAAATGTTCATCCAACTTTTCACGTGTCCAATCTCAAGAGGTGTTTAGCTGATGAGAACCTCCACATACCGCTTGACGAAATTCGTGTTGGTAAAACACTGAAATTTGTTGAGAAACCTGTGGAAATCATGGAACGTGAAGTCAAGTGGCTTAAACGCAAGCGCATTCCTTTGGTCAAAGTTCGCTGGGAAGCTAAACGTGGACCTGAGTTTACTTGGGAACACGAAGATCAAATGAAGGCGAAATATCCACATCTTTTTCCTCGAGTTTCCTCTAAATAAATTTCGGGACGAAATTTCCACAAGTAGGGGAGACTGTAACAACTGTGCTTGTAATCACTATGAACAGTTCTATTATCAATAAAACAATGTCATTTGATCACAATGTTTGTTTGGTTGTGTTTTACATTTTTCATGTTTTGACTTTTGATCAATTTCAAACTCTACATCGCTTTCTGGAGAGTTATACGCAAACTGGTGCGTAAACGTACTCAGTTTAATGCGACATTACTCCGGAACATCAACATATACTCAACATACCTTAAATAACCTTTACATAACTTAGAAATAAGTTTTGAAGGCTTTGGTATGGCAAAAAAAAGTTAATTCGCTTACAGGGACTAAATATGACAAACTGCGAAAGTATGTCAATTTGAACTGTAACGAACATTCCGGAACATGACCATAAGTTAAACACACCCTAAATATCCTTTACATAGCTTAGAAATAGGCTTTGAGGGGTTCGGTATGCTAAAATAAACTTTTGGGTAATTCAGGGACTAAAAGTGTCAAAAAGTGCACAAGTTTGCATTTTCGCGCATAACTTACGTTCTGAATACATCTGGACATCCAAAAATTTATGTAAGCATGACTATATTATGTTTTAGTGTTTGGCTTGTCAAAAATCAATTCGTCGCGTCATTTGGATCGTTTTTCGCGCTTGTGCGCATTTCGTCGTAATTAAGCGAACATCGCGTTCGTACGGCCAAACGAACTGACATCAGACATATTTTTGAACATGTTTCAAGTCCACAATGTTTAGGCATCATTTTAGGGCCTTAAAGTTGGCTTTACGGGCCTTAGAAGTGCCGGAAATGGGCTGAATACACAACAGGGACCAAAACTGTAATTTCTGATCTGCAACTCTCAGGCGGCCCGCCTGAGTTTCTTCACATCCTGACGCGGGCCGCGTCCGCCTGTCTGATCAGATAACAACGAACAGTCAGCATGATCCAGCTGTTTTAACCACAACCACAAGCTTACAACTTGCCTATTCAGCTGATAATGATCAATTTGAGCCACACAACTTTGCAACACTTGTACGGTTACGATTAAGGCACGGTTTCCATGAAACGATCTTAACGGTGGACCGAAAACTATAAATACCCCACCCCCCATGCTTCATAATCACTAGAATTTTGATTTGAGAAACTCTAAGTTGAAACATTTGTTTCATACCTGAGATTTTTGAATCGAGATTAGCATTCGGGGACCCTTCGTAAGTATTCTTTCGTTCTTTTCCTTATTTTATTGCTTTAGAGTCAGAAAGTCAAACATAGTTTGACTTTCAGCGTTGACCAGCTTATGGTCAATGCGAAGTTCGTTTGAACTTCGCAACGTGATTGTAATCACGATGGTCATAGTCCCTTGGGACTATGCCTACTGATTACCACGTTGTCTAGGGTCGTAGGGTAAGCGATCTGATCAATCGCTTATACCTTCGAACCCGACCCAGTTTGGTCGATCATTAGGATCCGACCAAATACATTAGGTGACCATAGTGTTGGGAATAACCTTCCGAGGTTATACCCTATGGTCACATCGTTTAAGTAGTTGTATGATAGGTAGTTTATATGCCTTAGGTAAATTACCAGAATACCCTTTTCATGTATAATTGGTAATTTAGCATAAGTAACCTAAATTTTTGTCACATAACTGATTATGTAACATGTTTAGGCATATAACACTTGTCATAGGACTAGTTAGGCGGTCCGAACGCGTTTCACGCGCACGACGCGTTAAAGTAGCATAAGCTTCCTAAACGGGTCGTAATGGGTCGTAAACAATTATGTTAGGTTTCATTTAGTATGTAGGCTTTGTTAAACCAAATGACACGAGTCTCTACACTCGTTTGGTTTACGAAACCTCATTCTATCCGATCTTCCGATTTAGGTCCGGTTTATTAACATAGTTACCTATATTAGGTGCCGTTTGATTCCGAGATCTATAGCATTACTTGGTGGTTATCTTTAGACATCTGAGCAATCTCAAGTGAGTACATAGACCCCTCTTTTACTGTTTTCCAAACTGTTTTGGGGTGGAACACATGTGCCTACTTGTTACTTTCATGCTTTCCTGTTTTCACATCATATACCTGCTATGTTCGTTAGTACATTATAGTACATGATTTCATTACATCTTATGCTAGGTGTGCCCATTGTGTGCATTACTTAGTACATCGTTTTACATTACATTTCATGCTAGGTGTGCCCATTGTGTGCATTACTTGGTACATTGTTTTACATTACATTTCATGCTAGGTGTGCCCATTGTGTGCATTACTTAGTACATCGTTTTACATTACATTTCATGCTAGGTGTGCCCATTGTGTGCATTACTTAGTACATCGTTTTACATTACATTTTCACGCTACGTATGTTCATTTGATTACATACTTAGTGCATCACATGCTTACATTTTTGGTATGACATTTGGTTTGTTTACAATGGAACAATACATTCATTAACATTAATTACGCCGTTCGTTAGTAGGTAGTGGTACCATAGGAATTGACAACTCCCGTTCCGGACATCCCAGGGAAAGGGGATGAAAGGAATGACCGAATTCGATATACATAATTTAGATAAACCTTTAATTTGTTTAAGGGTTTATCGCCACAGTCTCAAGGCTTGGATGTATGCATTTTAACAATACCGCACAAATGTTTGTATCAGTATAGCATGCATTTGTTACACACAACATGACTTTGATTTAAACTGTGTTATACTTCAATACCTTGTTGTTGTGCATTTTACATATGGTTTAAGTTGATACATTTCACTTACCATACATGACATTTCTGGTTACACATTACATGATCTACATTGAACATAAACATTTTGACATTGATATACATATTTGGTGGTTTACATTGGACATAGACATTTAGATATGGTTTACACAATAATACTTGACAATTGGTTTGTACATGAACAAGTTACATTGGTGGTTGATTTGGGTAAGTAATTTGAGTAACGAGGCATGTGTAATATGATACAATCATGGTGGATACGCCGCTGGTACTTCCTATATATAAGTGCTTGTGTGATATTACATGACGTAGCGTTACTTAAATCACTTCAATGTTTGATATATTACATGTTACATAAACAACTTATTTCTTACAAGACATTGTCTTACAAAACAGTTTACTTTATACAACTCATTTTACATGGTTATTCATTTAACCTTACATTTATCAACTGATTTTATCGTTTTTCAAATGATTTACAAGACAAAGCAAATTACAAGGTTCATGACTAAACATTTTCTCAAATACAAGTCATGAATCCTATTTTCACAAACCTATGTATCTCACAGGCATTTTTATGCTGACGTACCTACTTTCACATGTGTTTTCAGGAGCTTTTCCGTAGGATGTTGATCACGATACTAGGGCGGACCTGTGCCTTAGAGACTAAAAACGAAGATAGACTTGTTTAATTATGTTATAAACTCTGTATTTCATGTTTAAGACAATGTAACATCCTTGTTTAATAAATAAAATACAACTTTGTATGCCATGGTTATGAAACAATTTATTCTGTTACGACACGCCCCGATGTTTCCGCCGCGATTTGTTGTTTTACGCGGTCGGGGTGTGACAGATCTTATGTGATTATGATTATTGGTTGATTATCTGATGTTTTACTGATTAATGTTAATGTGTCATGCTGTTGTGGTCACTAAACTTGTCAACGGAATCGATCGAACACGATTTAGAAGGTTAACACTGAAAATCAGAATCTGTCCAACTTTTACAGCCAACTTCAGTTGGCTGTAAACAGGTCTTAAACTCAACGAAAAATCGATATTTTGAATCTAAAATATGTTATTATGAAATACGGTTCTAATGGCACCGGAATCGTAATTTTTGGACTCCGTTTACTATTTTTAAAGTGTTAATTTGTAACAGCAACTTAAGCTGAATTTTGACAGCAATAAATGGGTGTCGTACTTTCAGTCATAACCTGAGTTTTGTGATGAATTGGACCATGAAATTTGTACAGTAGATAACAACCTATGTATTTGTAATTACCCCACTGGAATTTCGTAAATCGGACACTTGATGAATTTTTAATAAATTGTTTCGCGGACTGTGGTCAGAAATACATAAATCTGAGTTCAGTCCCAAATATGAATTTTTATAAAATGTGGGTAATGAACCGGACCCCGATATTTTTACACAATAAAATATGGAATGTTTATGACATTCTATAAAAATTTGGGAATTTTTGGAATAATCTAACTATTTTATTTAAATGTCCGAAAAACAGCCGGTTTTGAGTATTAATGCTGAATTGACATAAGTTGTGACTTGCGTGTCTAAATGTCGAGTGTGCTATCTGTGAATGATTTAGCATGTTATATATGTTATGTGCATTATCGTATGTTTGATTTTGAGTGGGAAATGGACGGGAAACTTAGATGGGCATAAACCGTTACAGTGATGCATGTTGTGTGATAGATACGTGTAGGAACTTTGTGTTCTATTTGAAAACCACTAAATAACTAACTGGTAAATCATACTAGGACGTGATTGACCGACCTTGACTGTTAGCTATATCTGAGAGTCTAACCGAGCAAACCGAGGTGAGTTCACACCCTTACTAAGGCATGGGATTCCCGGTGGTTGGGAATGGGATTGAATAACTACTCGTACTATCACTCTATTTATATTACCAACACTACTAGACTACCTACTACTGTCCTTGGATTGAGAAGGGCACGTACGTAAAACCTACGTACACTCACACTTACTACTGTCCTCGGATGAGAAGGGCACGTACGTAAAACCTACGTACACTCACACTCACTACTGTCCTCAGATGAGAAGGGCACGTACGTAAAACCTACGTACACTCACACTCACTACTGTCCTCGGATGAGAAGGGCACGTACGTAAAACCTACGTACACTCATACTTAACACCGTCCTCGGATTGGGAAGGACACTTATGGATACGCCTAGTCTAGTAACATACATAATGGGAAGCCCCCACTAAATATCGTAAAGGTTTGGGAATCAAGGATAATGGGTAATACTTGGTTATGAAACGAACTTCCGATTCCTGATACGAACTCATTAACTAAACAACCAAACGTGAACTCACTCAACTTTGTTGTTGACTAGTTGTTACATGCCTTGCAGGTCGTTAGAGGCTGTGGAGCTTGCACATGGAGGTGGTCGTTGTGGAATGCGGACTAATATGCCCCGTACTTACTAAATAAACGTTATGAACTTATGAAACTTATGTTGGGGTCTTTAAACTTATGAAACTACAAACTTATGTTTTGGTTTAACGTCTTATGCTTCCGCTGTTTAAAATGAACTTGGTTAACTTCCTTTTGGTCACCAATTGTATTGTGATTGGTTTTATTTACTAAAATACGTTGTTCGATATGATTGGTGGCTCGATCCTGGTCACGTCACGCCTCCAAACGGTGGTACTCCGCATGGTGGATTTTGGGGGTGTGACAGATTGGTATCAGAGCCATTGGTTATAGTGAACTTGGTTTTTAAAAAAGGAAAAAAAATTTTTTTTTTTGAAACCAGACTATAACCAGTACAGTGCCCAACGACGCTACGCTCCACGTGCAAGACCCAACACACTAAGTGGTATGATTTAAGTTTATATTTCTTGCCTGCTAGATTACTTTTGTCCGGTGTGGTGTTTATGGTGTGTTTATTTAGGCTAGTAGCATGCTGTCTATTAGCCCTACTGCGTTCCTTATGATATGCAATTGTTTACTTGAAATTTGACAAGTGGTGGTCAAATTCCTTTCTGATTTCTCGTCACCCTGCTACGACAACTGTTTATGCATTCTATCTATTTACACGCTTAACTCAACATGACGTCACCATCTGACCCTCCGTACATTCGGCTTGTACGTCAACATTCACGAAGACCAGACCTGGCTCAAACGAACTCGGGTTTTGGAGAACTATACCCACGCATCCCTGTTGACGAACCTCATCATCTCCACTGGTCATCGTTACCAGAAACGAAGCAGCCACAGTTACGCGTGTTCGTCGCTTTGCAACTCACAACCCTACCAACCAAACTCTGCTTTGGACAAGTGATATACTTTCGTGATCGTGATGCAACGAACTTCCCTTTTTGTGTGTCGTGCCGCCACACCTCACTACTAGAATTGCTTCTAAGCAACAGATTACTTGGTTAAATTCTTCTGTCGTTGGTGGACCCCTGTTTTCACTCGATTCTTCGCATGAACCTCACCAATCCCCTGTTTCTTTGATTGGAAACCAGTATATCGAAACGCTAACAACCATACCATAATTTCCACCGATCACAAGACTTACCCCCCCCCCATTACCTTGTTGGGTGGTTAATGCTTACTCTACTTGATTTACCCCTTCGTAACCCAACCTAGCGAATGGATGCCCTTATTGATGAGATAGTCTTCAGAACGTTCGAGAGCGGAGATATGGATCACTCAACCTACAGGCGAACACGATAATTTATAAGCTTACCTGATCCACATTACACTATAAGAAATCGTATCATTCCATGACAGTCTTCTTAAGTACGCGGAATCCTTACACTAGCTTTTGTACCTACACATGATTGTTGGTTTATGTTATGTCTAATTTCTACCATTTGCTTAGACCAAACCGTCATTCTCTTACCACAGTGACATTTCGTCCTCGCTTCTCCATGCAAAGACGCTGAAACGAACACCCTCTAGCATAGAGAGTTTGGAAGGCTCGACTCTCGATCCCTGGTGATCACTCCCTGAAACCATGAGGGCGACGCGAGGAACGATCCCAACGTTGTGATGGGTAAGTTTCTTCTGGATGACTTTTTTGTTACTGTTTTATTCGATTCGGGTGCCGATACTAGTTATGTGTCCTTAAAAGTTAGCCAAATGCTTAAGCGCACTCCAACACTCCTGAACACCAAACACGCGGCAGAACTAACAAATGGTAAAAGTCTTGAAGCCACACACGTAGTTAAAGGTTGTAACCTCGTCTTAGCTGGTCAGACTTTCCCTAGCGATCTTGTTCCTATCACCCTTGGTAGTTTCGACGTCGTTATTGGGATGGATTGGCTATCTCATCATCAAGCGGAGATTGTTTGCAAGGAGAAAATCGTCCGCATTCCTCGTTCTGGTAAAGAACCTCTCATGATTCGTGGCGACAAGAGTGGTGCTGTCGAAGGCATCATCTCTTTCCTTAAAGCCCAGAAGTGTTTGCGAAAGGGCCACACTGCCATTTTAGCACTCGTTACTGACACATCAACGGAAGAGAAGAAAATTGAAGACATCCCTATTGTGCGCGATTTTCCCGAGGTATTTCCTGAGGAATTACCTGGTCTTCCGCCTCATCGCCAAGTTGAGTTCCAAATTGAGCTAGCTCCTGGAGCAGCGCCAGTAGCTCGAGCACCATATCGTCTAGCTCCATCAGAACTCGAAGAACTGTCCACACAACTACAAGAACTCTTGGAAAAGGGTTTTATACGTCCTAGCTCTTCGCCCTAGGGAGCTCCAGTCTTGTTCGTAAAGAAGAAGGATGGTACTTTCAGAATGTGTATTGACTATCGCGAGCTCAACAAGGTGACTGTGAAGAATCGTTATCCTCTTCCACGTATTGACGACCTATTCGACCAGCTGCAAGGGTCGAGCTATTACTCCAAGATTGACTTGAGATCGGGATACCATCAGCTGAGGGTCCGAGGTGAGGACGTCACCAAAACAGCATTTAGAACTCGTTACGGCCATTACGAGTTTCTGGTTATGCCATTCGGGCTGACGAATGCACCAGCAGTCTTCATGGATCTCATGAACCGAGTGTGTAAACCTTACCTGGATAAGTTCGTTATTGTGTTCATCGACGATATTCTGATCTATTCGAAGAGTCAGGAGGAACACGAGCAGCATCTACGACTTATGCTGGAACTTCTTCGAAAAGAGCAGTTGTATGCCAAGTTTTCGAAATATGGCTTCTTGCTCCGCGAAGTCCACTTTCTAGGCCATGTGGTAAACAAGGATGGAATTCATGTGGATCCATCTAAGGTTGAATCGATCAAGAACTGGCCTGCACCCCGCACACCAACAGAGATCCGCCAATTCTTGGGTTTGGCAGGATATTACAGAAGGTTTATCAAAGATTTCTCCAAGATTGCGCAACCTCTCACTTCACTGACTCAGAAGGGTGTCACCTATCGTTGGGGTGATGCACAGGAATCCGCATTTCAGCACTTGAAGGATAGACTTTGTAGCGCGCCTATCCTCTCATTGCCTGAGGGCACAGACGATTTTGTGGTTTACCGCGATGCTTCCATCCAAGGACTTGGTTGCATGTTGATGCAACGTGACAAGGTCATTGCCTACGCATCACGCCAACTCAAAGTTCACGAAAGAAATTACACTACTCACAATCTGGAGCTGGGAGCAGTTGTATTCGCGCTTAAGATATGGAGACATTACCTGTACGGTACCAAGTGCACCATTTACACCGATCACAGGAGTCTTGAGCATATCTTCAAGCAAAAGGAGTTAAACATGCGTCAACGCCGATGGGTTGAGCTCTTGAACGATTATGAATGCGCCATCAAGTATCATCCGGGCAAAGCCAATGTTGTGGCCGACGCCCTCAGTCGAAAGGATACCATACCTAGGCGTGTACGTTCTCTACAGCTTACCATCCAGTCTAACCTTCCTGCTCAGATTCGCGATGCTCAGGTTGAAGCATTGAAAGTAGGGAACATCAGAGCTGAATCCCTACGAGGATCGAGGCAGCTGCTAGAACAAAAGGAAGACGGCGCTTACTATGTAACAGGGCGCATCTGGGTTCCACTTTATGGAAACTTACGCGAGCTTGTGATGGACAAAGCGCACAAGTCTCGTTATTCGATACATCCTGGTTCGGATAAAATGTACCACGACCTCAAGACTACGTATTGGTGGCCTGGCATGAAAGCCCACATAGCAACCTACGTCAGCAAGTGCTTGACTTGTGCGAGAGTCAAGTCTGAATATCAGAAACCATCAGGCCTACTTCAACAACCGGAGATCCCTAAATGGAAATGGGAGCAAATTTCCATGGATTTCGTTACTGGTCTGCCTAGATCGCAACGCGGAAATGATACCATTTGGGTGATCGTGGATCGATTGACTAAGTCTGCACACTTCTTGGCCATCAAAGAAACGGATAAGTTTTCTACTCTTGCAGACATTTATCTAAAGGAAGTAGTGTCAAGGCACGGAGTGCCAACCTCTATTATATCTGATCGTGACGCGCGTTTTACTTCCGAACTGTGGCAAGCAATGCACAAGTCTTTTGGCTCACGATTAGATATGAGCACCGCTTATCACCCGCAGACGGATGGGCAATCTGAACGCACCATCCAAACCCTTGAAGACATGCTTAGGGCATGTGTAATCGATTTTGGTAACGGCTGGGAAAAGCACCTCCCGCTAGTGGAGTTCTCATATAACAACAGCTACCACACCAGCATTCAGGCCGCTCCGTTCGAAGCATTGTACGGACGCAAATGCCGATCACCTCTCTGTTGGGTAGAAGTTGGTGACAGCCAAATCACTGGCCCAGAACTTGTGGTAGATACCACCGAGAGAATTGCTCAGATACGACAGCGAATGGCGGCAGCTCGTGACCGTCAGAAAAGCTATGCTGATAAGGGAAGAAAACCACTCGAGCTCCAGGTTGGGGATCGAGTGCTACTCAAGGTCTCACCTTGGAAAGGTGTAGTCCGCTTTGGCAAACGAGGCAAACTCAATCCGCGTTATGTCGGACCATTCGAAGTCACCGAGAAAATTGGCAAAGTCGCCTACAGGTTGAATCTACCTGAAGAACTCAGCGGAGTTCACAACGTTTTCCATGTGTCAAATCTAAAGAAGTGTCTGTCAGATGAGACCCTCATAGTTCCTCTCAAGGAACTCACAATCGACGACCAGCTGCGACTCATCAAGGAACCAGTAGAGATTACGGATCGAGACGTTAAGATCCTCAAGCATACCAGGATACCTCTGGTCCGAGTTCGTTGGAATGCTCGTCGTGGCCCAGAGTATACCTGGGAACGAGAAGACCAAATGAAACTCAAGTATCCCCAGCTGTTTAAGAAAAACGCAACCACTACTGAGGCTGAAGCTACTGCAGAATTTCGGGACGAAATTCCAAATCAACGGGGGGGGGGGGGGTGATGTGACACCCCAGGAAAATCTGGAAAACAACGCAACTTAACTAGCTTCCTCAGTAACCACGCGCTAAATTTCGGGACGAAATTCTCTTAACAGGGGGAGAATGTGACAACCCTCGAATTTACATGTAACCGTACAGTTTATTATTGATAATTAAGGTGTTTGACGACTGTGTGGAATTACTTAACTGCTTTCTGATAACTGTGTTATATTTACATGTGCATGTTAACACACTAGTAGTGTACAGAAAAGTCATTAAATAGTCCGTCATATTTTCCTAAGTGTTAGAAAGTAAAAACGTTACAAAGTATATAAATAGGACACTTTTCGGATTAATTAAGCGCTTTAACAGAACATTGTCAAACCGAACAACCGAACTATACCCGGAACATGAAAATATTGCCAGTAACGTTGTTTTTCTTTTTCTGAGCCAGTTAGGGTCCCTGAATACCCTAACACCCACTGTAAAGCACAACACACTACTAACCGGGTTAATCACTTAACTAACTAGATTAACCTAACTGCATACTTAGTGTTTGGTTGAGTTTGAACTAGGAACCCCCCCCCCCCCTAACTAACCGTCCCCAAGAGGGGGGACATACTTTGTCCTCCAAATTATTATTTTAATCTTCATGTTTAGTATCTAGAGAGCATGAAATCCGTTGGGTAATACACTTATGGAATGACTATAAGATCAAGGATTAGCCTAACATATCATTTACCACTTAACACCCCAAAACAACTCCCACTCTCTCTCTCAAAGGCTTCGGCCGAACACCCCCTTGAGCATCCATCATATTTTCGGTTTTGATTATCCCATTCCAAGATCACACAAGTGTTAAGGATCACCTACAAGGAAGCTTGGTGCAATCGGAAGGCGAAGGACCTCGCTACATTGCTTTTATCCACTCAATTTTCGACTAGAATCTTCCCTAGCCTCGAGCTAGTAGTAAGTTGCTCTAAGCGCCTTCTTGATCTTGTCTAGAGTGGTTAATAAGAGTTTCGTCGGTTAAAAATCACTAACATATAAGATCACCAACTAAAAGTCTACTAAAGTGATGAACAAGGTGGTTAATGGATGAATATGTGTGTAAATCATGTAGATCTTGTGTGATTATGATTATTGGTTGATTATCTGATGTTTTACTGATTAATGTTAATGTGTCATGTTGTTGTGGTCACTAAACTTGTCAACGGAATCGATCGAACACGATTTAGAAGGTTAAACACTGAAAATCAGAATCTGTCCAACTTTTACAGCCAACTTCAGTTGGCTGTAAACAGGTCTTAAACTCAACGAAAAATCGATATTTTGAATCTAAAATATGTTATTATGAAATACGGTTCTAATGGCACCGGAATCGTAATTTTTGGACTCCGTTTACTATTTTTAAAGTGTTAATTTGTAACAGCAACTTAAGCTGAATTTTGACAGCAATAAATGGGTGTCGTAGTTTCAGTCATAACCTGAGTTTTGTGATGAATTGGACCATGAAATTTGTACAGTAGATAACAACCTATGTATTTGTAATTACCCCACTAGAATTTCGTAAATCGGACACTCGATGAATTTTTAATAAATTGTTTCGCGGACTGTGGTCAGAAATACATAAATCTGAGTTCAGTCCCAAATATGAATTTTTATAAAATGTGGGTAATGAACCGGACCCCGATATTTTTACACAATAAAATATGGAATGTTTATGACATTCTATAAAAATTTGGGAATTTTTGGAATAATCTAACTATTTTATTTAAATGTCCGAAAAACAGCCGGTTTTGAGTATTAATGCTGAATTGACATAAGTTGTGACTTGCGTGTCTAAATGTCGAGTATGCTATCTGTGAATGATTTAGCATGTTATATATGTTATGTGCATTATCGTATGTTTGATTTTGAGTGGGAAATGGACGGGAAACTTAGATGGGCATAAACCGTTACAGTGATGCATGTTGTGTGATAGATACGTGTAGGAACTTTGTGTTCTATTTGAAAACCACTAAATAACTAACTGGTAAATCATACTAGGACGTGATTGACCGACCTTGACTGTTAGCTATATCTGAGAGTCTAACCGAGCAAACCGAGGTGAGTTCACACCCTTACTAAGGCATGGGATTCCCGGTGGTTGGGAATGGGATTGAATAGCTACTCGTACTATCACTCTATTTATATTACCAACACTACTAGACTACCTACTACTGTCCTCGGATTGAGAAGGGCACGTACGTAAAACCTACGTACACTCACACTTACTACTGTCCTCGGATGAGAAGGGCACGTACGTAAAACCTACGTACACTCACACTCACTACTGTCCTCGGATGAGAAGGGCACGTACGTAAAACCTACGTACACTCATACTTAACACCGTCCTCGGATTGGGAAGGACACTTATGGATACGCCTAGTCTAGTAACATACATAATGGGAAGCCCCCACTAAATATCGTAAAGGTTTGGGAATCAAGGATAATGGGTAATACTTGGTTATGAAACGAACTTCCGATTCCTGATACGAACTCATTAACTAAACAACCAAACGTGAACTCACTCAACTTTGTTGTTGACTAGTTGTTACATGCCTTGCAGGTCGTTAGAGGCTGTGGAGCTTGCACATGGAGGTGGTCGTTGTGGAATGCGGACTAATATGCCCCGTACTTACTAAATAAACGTTATGAACTTATGAAACTTATGTTGGGGTCTTTAAACTTATGAAACTACAAACTTATGTTTTGGTTTAACGTCTTATGCTTCCGCTGTTTAAAATGAACTTGGTTAACTTCCTTTTGGTCACCAATTGTATTGTGATTGGTTTTATTTACTAAAATACATTGTTCGATATGATTGGTGGCTCGATCCTGGTCACGTCACGCCTCCAAACGGTGGTACTCCGCATGGTGGATTTTGGGGGTGTGACACCTGCTTTTAACAGTAGCATGGAAAAAAGCAGTGTTAGCGTCCCCAGCTCTTAACCACTCCATCTTAGCTTTTTGCTTTAAAAATCTTTCCTCATCAAGAGAAGCAGCGTGAAAATCAGAGTTTAATTTGGTTTCTAGAGCTCTAAGATCCGCATTCATAGGGTCTTTGTCAATTTTAGACTGAATGTCATTTAAACTATCATGGATATCAGCTGCCTTCTTGTGGAGATTACCCTGCTTAAAGAGTAAGGCACGTAATGGGCTCTTTAATAGCCTAAGTTTTTTCACAACCCGAAATTGATGAACTCGACTGACGTTATCCTCCCAAGTATCCTTCACAATTTTAAGGAAATCCGGTTTATGAATCAAGAAATTTGCAAATTTAAAAGGCTTACGCTTGTTAGAATTAGCTCGATTCATAGTTAGGACACACGGTGAGTGGTCCGACAACCCATAAGGGTGAAAGACAGCCATTGAGTTAGGAAATTAAGCTACAAACGAAGTATTTCCCATAATACGATGAATTTTCTTGAGTAAACCAACACCCTTTTTTGGCTTCTGGTTCCATGTAAAATGGAAACCGGACTGATTAATATCCATCACCTCAATATTCGCCACACAAGCCTGAAAATCCCTCATGCCCGTAGAGATGGATGACGCACCCATAGACTTATCCTCTAAATGTAGAGCAGAATTGAAATCACCCATAACAAGCCAAGGCTTATCACCCACCACCTGCTTGTGATAAGATAGATGAGACCAAAGTTCACGACGAGTAACATAGTAATTCGCCGCATACACCACAGAACAATAAAGCCACTTCTTATCCTGTTTAACAAACAATTGAATATGCATTACCTGCGCCGTTTGAGATAAAACCATCAAGTCAAAGATCTCCGGGTACCAACCTATAATTATACGGGTACCTCTATCACACATACCCCCATTCGAAGTCCAATCCCAGTGACGAAAAACCGAGTTACACACCTTACTAAGGTTATCAACTTCAACGTGGGACTCAAGAATAGCACAAAAACTCAACTTACTATCTTTAACTACGGAACGAACCTCTTTTTGTTTTAGTGGGCGGTTCAACCCCCTAATATTCCAGAAAGCAAGACTAACCATTGGAAACCCCCAGATTAGGAGTGCTTGCCCCTTTATTTGCTTTAGGATTAAGAGTACCTTCCATCAGAAATTCATTCGTTTCATTGTAAACCTCCACTACCTCTTCATCATTCGAAGGTTGTTGATCACCTCCTCCATCATTACTACTCTGCCCCTTCTCCATGTTATCAGCAAAGTTTAACACATCAAAAGGATTCGAAGTTATAACCGAGTGAAGCTGATCAGAGTTACTAACTGGTTCCTTCGGCTTAGGTCCAATGGGCCTGTATTTAAATTTCGGCTTCTGCTTGTGAACTGGGAAACCTACCTTCCGGGCTACTTTCTTGACATGCACACCCTTATACCCTTCATCATCTACAACCGGTTTCTAATCATGTCTTCGATCTTGCTCAAGGGGCTTATAGGACTTATCTCCATTAAATTGTTTCCCCATCTTCCTCGGTTGTTTAGGACAAAGATCATCTGTGTGGCCAAACACACAACAATGGCCTCACCTATGCGGGTTCCATTCATATTCAACATACATGGTTTCCTTAACATATCCATCACCTTCCAGCTCCGGGACAGCCATGGTTATATCCTCTTTAAGCTTCTTGTCGGCCGACACTTCAATCAAGGCCCTAGCATAACTGCTTCAGCCCCAGGAATCCAAGCACATCGATGTGGTATAAGAATCAAGAAGCTTTGGCTCACCAATCGCTATAGCAATCAAACTAAGACCATCCTCTGTATAACCCGCTAGAGGAACCTCATGAATTTTCACCCAAATATGCATATTCTTCACCTCCTTTTTAACCAGTTTAGTACTTGGACTCCACTCACATAAAAAGAACGGTTGAGATCTGATTCTCCATGGGCCTCCATTTAGAACAGCCATCATACCCGTGTTATCAGCAAACTTGAAGAAAAAGAATCCATTCGCGTTCATCATAGTTTTTTGCAACCCAAACTTTTTCCAGTTATTCTTGACATAATATTCTACCACTGGATACGCGATCCGATCTCCCAGAAAGTATCCATACAGCGTGTTTGCTAACTTATCTTTTACCACTCGAATAGACTCCTTCGGTAATACCACATCACAATCTTCACATCGATCCGAAGTAGCAAGAGACCTAAAGTTAATTTTTTACCTGTAGCATTCATCACGGATTCAGCATAAGATATTGGTTTGTTTCCCTTATCCTCCTCATGTTGAAACAAGTCAGCCATGGATGACGAATCAGCACTCTTACGATCAGGTTGAACATAATCCTCAGTTATAGGAACAGTAATCTTGGTAAGCTCATCTATCACATTAAACTTATCCGGCTCATGTGTAGCAGAAGAAATAGTACCCCTACGTGGCATTAAAGTTTTACCTTCAATGTCTACCACTCGAGATGCTAAACCCTGGCGCATTGAGGAAGTAAACGGCGGTTTAAATCGACCATCGTGCACATCCCCCTCCGATTTCTTACGATTATCCATACTAGAAATAACACCTCTCTCTATTGACAAAACAGTAATGAACCATGCAAGAAGAAAACCCTGGAACCAGACGAACAAAGAGCACAGAAGACGAAAAACCCTAATCCTTTAAACCCTAGAATCAAACCTCAACCCTTAATCTTTTCGGAGACACTTCTGCGTCTTCATGCAATTAATGACTCGTAGGGGCGTCTCACGTTTCTCCCCGTGGACTACGAGTGTTTTCTCTATTCGGCAACAGGATGCGAATGGTCTTCTCATGACAAATCACTTCCGCTCGGTTGTCGGACAACCAATCCATTTCGACAACCACATCAAAACTACCTAAACCACTAGTAGGAGATTTATAGAAAATTTTTGTTCTCCAAGTTCAAGTGTACAACCCTTAATAACTTCATTCACTTCGACTAATTTCCCATTTGCCGATTCTCTAGAATATGGGACGTCTAGTTTACCCGAATCTAGGTCAAGTATATTCTCAAATTCTATAGATGTAACCACTAAAGTCGGTGACAGTATCAAACAGATGCAAGGTGTTGGTTTATAGAGACGTACCTGTAGCTACGTTCGGGTCCTGGCATGCCTCGCGTGCTTCTATCGTGAAAATACTCCCACGAG
>JARYGA010025076.1:0-44619 GCA_030545235.1 Helianthus tuberosus
TATTTGTGACAGTTCTTGTAGTTTCAAAAGAAAAAAAGGGTGATGACACTGAAGATTTAGATCATAAATTGCATCTATTTTGTTTTTTTTTTATTTTTCTTTATCTGTTGTTTGTTTTGTAATTTCAGTTAATAAACAACAAAAGTACATTAATACTATAATGAAAAATATAATAAACCGCCAAAATGAGCAAATGCTTGTAAAATGCCATCATGCCATAAAAACGCGCCCAAAAAACTACCAAACTATAATAAAATTACTTTGAACAACTACTATTATAAAAAAAAAGCGTGAAACAATGTGCAAAGAATATAAAAAAAAGTCCAATCGTTATCTAAACGCCATTGGAAAACAAAACGCCATAATTACAACTGACAAGATTAGACGTGTTACACCATAAAAACAGTTGATTTTGAAAACAAAACACGGTAACTGCAAAAACAGTAAAATGAAACGACGGAAAACATAATTACTAACATTTATTATATTGAAAGAAAAATACTTGGGGAATTAAATTTATATATCTTTTTCAAAACGCCATAATTACCTGTCATGCGCGGGAAAAAAAGTCAATATAAAAGAAGACCATGAGAACACAAGATTAAACACGCCAAAAACATTGACTAAAACGCTACATATTGTCCAAAACGCCAAAAACTTTAAAAATGGCTAAGGTTATTGCATGGAGGTTTGAAAGGAAAGATAAACGATTCATCATAAAGTTCTCTGATAGGGGAAGGGTAAAGGTAAGGACAATCAAAGCCATGCTTGGTATGAATGAAGGGGGGTCAGAGGGATATCCTGTCCCTTGGGGTTCCAATGGCCAACGATTGTGAAAGAACCCAAACTGTAATAAAAAGACTGAAGAGAAAATTTCCGGCAGAAGATGATGATGATATTGATATTGACGATACTCCTTTACCAAAACTTAGCAGTTGGGTGATGCATGAGAAAGAAGTAACGCTTGAAGTGACTTATAAAAACGGGGTGCAATATTCATTGCCAATGGAAGAAATGTTGAAGACAGGGTTGCTATCTATCATTGAACAACTTTGTGATTTAGCACCTTCAAACGATCCAAAATCCAAGGATGCGGTGATATTCAAGAATAGGCTGCAGCAAAAAAGAGACGAGCTAATGGCGTTATACGCAAATCTAAAATTTGATGACGATGAATCTGAAGAAAGTGATGAACAAAGCGATGGGTACATCTATGATGTAATCCCACCCACGGAAGACTATTAGTTTATTTTGATTTCTTATTATTGTAATTTTATAAAATATTAATCTATGGTAATCAATTATTAACAAAAAGACCCAAAACGCCAAAAAATTACATGGAAAAAGCCATAACGCCAAAAAAATTAACTATGTGACACAAAAAGAATTAATTCAACGAGAAGAAATCTGAGAAAAACAGTAAAACGCCAAGTAATTAATGAATCTAGATAACGCCAAAATTATCTTGCACGCAAAAAATGAAGCAGCATGTCAAACGCGAAAATCGGGAAAGGAGAAGAATACTAAAAAGACAAAAACCCCTCGGACCCTGTTCATGTCCCGCACCACGTGTTGGGCCAGGATGTGTTCTCACCGTTCTCACACTTTTGGGCGTTTTCTCCTGATCCCGTTTATATATATATATATATATATATATATATATATATATATATATATATATATATATATATATATAGTATAAGGATCCGTTAGAAACCACCCTCTTAATAGTGAACTAATCTTAGCTGTTGATTATCAATACACAAGTGTAAATCAATAACCATGATTTGATGATGAAAATACACTATATAATTAGTGTGAGGTTCATTGGTGAACACTAAAAAAGTGGGGCCGGGGAACACGCTTAAAGATTTAATTTAACATGTCAAAAATCAATTTTTTTCATTTTTTTTCGACGCTTTTTCTTATAAATACTTGTAGAAGCAATTTTAATAAAAAAATCAATAACTAAAAATATAAAAAAACAGTTAAAAAGGCTTAATTTTTTTTTTTGCAAAAATAATTTTTTATTGGAATAGTTTCTACCCATTTTTATAAAGAAAAATGCTGAAAAAGATTTTAAAAAAATTGATTTTTAACATGTAAGTTAATTTTATAAGATATATTTTTTAACTGCTTTTTAAACATTTTTTATATATTTTTTAGCTTTTGATTTTTTTTATTAAGGATGTTTCTACATGTATTTATAAGGAAAAACGTCAATTTTTTTTAGAAAAAATTGATTTTTAACATGTTAAGTTGAATTTTTAAGAGTGTTCCCTGATTCCCCCACTTTTTTAGTATTCTTCAATGAACTCTCCCCCAAATATATATATACATGATCATCTTAATTGATTATTTGAACCCATGATTCTAGATCATTAGGCTAAATAAGGGTTTGGAAATTCCCAATATAAAGATGACAAGTGTGATTTTATCGCATCACTGTTGTCAGGAGTGTTAACATGTTTTCAGAGGTTAACAAGGATCTGAATCTTTTTAAACAGGTTTCACCATCATAGCTAGGTCTTTGATGACATATAAGCTAGGTTATACCTTTCAAGATCCTTTTTAATATATACTGGCAGATCAATTTAAAAAAGGAATGATATTTTGATTTGGTCCATATATATTTTTTCATATATAATGATAAAAATGAAATTTAAATAAAACACTCCAATAAATTTTAAAAGGAGTACATAATTGCCCTAAACGGGACGCCCTAAACGGGACTTGAAGGAAATAACATTGTCCATGAAGGGACTAAAAGATAAATATGTTCTTCTTCACTTCATTTCTGAATGTTTTCTCCTTGGTTGCACGTTTATCCTAGCCGCGGTACGAAGCTCGGTATTTTTAGGCTTCGGATGTGGAGAATTTCTGTAACACCCCGAAAATTTCAAATCATTTATTTTTAAATATAATGCTGCTAAATAAAACAGTGAACTAACTAGGATTAAAATAACCTAGTTAGGTAAAAGCCTTGTAGTGACTTACAATGGGTTAAAACACTAAAAGTTAGAACCTAATGATAGTTGAGGGGCTGAAACTGCATAAATTGAAACTAATATAATTAAAACATAAAAAAATTAAAACTCAAAACACAGGTGGGCGTGTGTTTGAGATCGAACAAGGCGACCAGGGTTCTTCAAACCCTAAAACTCCACAAATCTCAGAAATTGAAGGTTTAAATCAAGTCTAAAACGTAATCCGAGCTAAGATTTGTGATGCAAGAGGGTTATAAGGTATGTAAAATTTAGTAAAAATCCTCTACTTGAAATTCTCATGAACATAGAGAATCTGAAATATGGTCATGCATATGTGATATATAGATGGATTAAGAGCATTGTAGTGTCTAGGAGTAAACCCTAGACAAATACAAGTTGAAATCATGTGTAATTTTAGTAAAATCCATGAACACCCTTGTAGGTGATTAGTGGGTTATGTAGAATTTGATAAACACTAGGAAATTGAATATTGATCTAGTGTAATTTGACAATTGTGAAGTGACTTCAGAATTTTAGAAGCTAACAATTATATAAAATGGGTTGATTGATGTGAAATTCGGGCTAAATGATAAGCTAGGGACTTGCTATGTAAACATGTAAATATCTGCCCTTAAAGTGTTTGATGAAATGCCTCAAAGAAGGCTTGAAACTGGAATTTTGAAGTTAAAACGCTTAATTGTGGTATTTTGGCAATTATGCGATATGTGATTAGAAAGAGTTCTAAACGCGGTATAATTGAACTCTATAGGAAAGGATACCGGAGCGTCGAGCGGACAAGCCGGTGGTGATTTACGGTTGAAGGGCGTGCACTAAAGGTATGTAACTTGATTCGTTACATTTTGGTAAATTTTGATATTTAGCATATATGTAGTTGGATTGTGTATTAAAAGTTGAGTTGGATTAAAGCGATGATGTTCGCTATGTCGAATAATAGGCCAAGAATCTGGTTAGACCTCGTTGGTAGTCATCAAAATGGAGGGTTCCTTAGATGAGCCAAACGGGTCGAATAACCAAATAAGGCATGGTAATACATTGTAGTATGGTTACTCGGTCTTTTGTTATTATTGACAAATGACATATTAGAATACGAGGATTTAACATGTTGTGTTGTAGGAATGAAATCCAAGAATTTGGTCCAAGTAAACAAACAAATCAAACAAAAACATAACATTCCAGAATCTACCGTAAATTACGGTATATACCGTAATTTACGGTAGGGACCAAAATGTTACGGTGGTTCTTTACTGATTTACGGTGGACCAGAAGTTTCAGACGACTACCGTAACTTACGGTATATACCGTAAGTTACGGTAAAACCCTGGAAATTTTTGTAAATTTTGCATACTTTCGTTAAATTGAATCCGTTTTAAACGTAGTTTCGACTATGTATTATTCTTATGTACTCTAATACTAATGTTTAATGTAAACATTTCAGTTTCTAGGTATTCAAGGATTACGGATGACGGTCAAGCAAGCTTTTGAAGAACCGAACACGAATTTTTGAAGCTTCCGCATAAATTAACTCGGTTTAAACAATGTTATGATGTAAATCGTTTGCTAAACAACTTATGGATGTTTAAATTAGTCGGTAGATAACTAATGTTGTTACCTTAGAACTTGGATTTTGGAACTAATGTTTTAATTTAGACATCTTTTGTATAAAATCTTATGAATTATTAGTAATTTCGAGTAGTAAACAAGACGGGTGTTACAATTTCCATTATGGCTTCTTTGCTTGGCGCCATATTCAAAATACAAAGAATCGAAAAACAATATTTTACTGAATAAGGATGAGAGTATTCTTATGTTAAGTCTAGACTCAGAAGGTCTAAGGAATGTGCTACTGTGTCATTGAGATTAAACACAAAAGGCTAGTGTTTAATTCACTCAATGTTGGCTCTGATACCAACCTGTCACACCACGATATTTCCACGTTTTACCGGTGGGCCCGGTGGGGAGTATCGTGACGTAGTTGATATTATCATAGTCAAATAATCACAGTTCAATGCACAGCGGAAGTTTAAAGTAAATATATTACAAACCGATTCAAGAGTAATATAAATATTACAAATGGATTGTAAAATGGATCCACACGCGGATCTTAAAACAGAAGGATAAACACTGTTCAACAGACTTTAGACGTTTAGAACTTGCAAGATTCCCTATCAACGCCCTGAGCTCCCAGCCAATTACATACAGTACCTGTCACTTAATCTTTTTGGAAAATACGTCAGTTTACACTGGTAAATACAATTAATTGACTCTTTTGAAAATGTTTAAAAATGATTTGATATGCACAAGGCACAAACATCCTTTTATAACTTGGGACAATTATATAAAAATAATCTTGTATACAGATTTATATGTTCGTTATACATTCAGGGCCCGATGTTAGAAACCGAGTTAAGATTAACAGACACACCACAAGTATAGGCCCACAAGAGAGTGAGATACCGTTTCCCTTACGCAACTGTCAGGTGTATGCCTACACCCCGTGTTTAAGACGTGGCCATTTCTTAATAATGATGCCAAGGATATCCAGGACATGGTCATTAACCCCCAAAGGCTTTTATTTCAAACAAGACAGATTAAAATGGGTTACCTCAATAATTTAATCACAATCCGATTAAACATTCAATACCCGACCAAGCGATATTATTATAATACCGTATCCCAAGCCCGTATAGGGAAAATAAGTTAAAAGTATTTACCTGAGCTTAAAATACAATTTATACTCAGCCGTATATTCTAATCAGCAAGTTGTAACTTAGACCGGTTAGTTTTAAGGAAATGTTTACGGTTCAAAACGCAAGATTAAGCGAAGACCGGATTAGAATGTGATTTAGACCCGACAAGTATGGAGACTTTTATAATATGGGTAAACTAAACACATTCTGAATTTTGAAGAAAAAAAATGATAAGGTTTGACCCGTTTCGTTCAATTTATGCAAACTAGTTACACAAACCGTTCCGAACGCGAATAATGCATAACGGGTAACCAAAAGAGTCATGAACATGTTTCACAAGTTAATATGCCTTAAATATGTTGTGATATCAGTAGGATATTTTCCATTATGCCCAAAACGAATTTAAATTCAATTTAAGCCCCGCAGGGGTATTTTGGTCATTTTAAAAGATTATAAAGAGGTTAAATGAAAATCTGAGGTTTTGGTCTAAAATGATCAGTAAAAATATTTATTTTAGTAGGTTATATCAGTAAGATATCTGACATATGTGAAATTTATCATTCATGGCCAAACTATGCACCGTATGGGCATTTTGGTCATTTCACATATGCTTTAAGGGTTAATTTTGAAAGTCTGAGTTCAAAACTTTTATTTACTGTTAAATTACAAAAAAAATTATTCATAACATCAGTAGGTATCAAGCTTTAGATGCTTAATATGGTTTTAAACCATACTATGCGCCTAAATCGCATAAAAGTCGGTATTTGACGATATTCGGGTTGATTAAGGAAATCTGAGATTTTGTTCAGTCTTTACTCTTTAAAATAACTTATTTAGTATATAAAATCAGTAGAAAAAGGTTTGGTATGTAAAGGATGTATAAAACTCAATTTATTAGCAAAAAGGGCTTTATGACGTCAATTACCGAGCCGATGCGAGAACTCTATGTTATGATCATCTTAAAATTTAATAAAAATTTCCAAAAATCCCAAAATATTATATTACATCAGTATGTAAAAGGTTTGATGTCAAAATTTGAGTTTAAATAGGATTTATATCAATTATGCCGTTTAATTAATAAAAAAAACTTTCAATTTACGATATCGAGCATAACTCTTAATTTAGACCTCAAACTGATGTCAAATCTTTAGGACATGTTTATAATTCAGTAATAAAGGTTTTTGTCCTCTCACATTTTCAAAAATCTCGTTTTAATATCAAAAGGGCATAATGGTCAACTTTTAGACATATAACGAAAACATGCATATGAACTTAAATTCTAAGGGATCATGTAGTATAACTTCAGGGGGTTATACTAACATATATTATGATCACAAAGGAACCCTAAGGCATAATTAAACTAAGCTAATTTGGGTCAGAACTGAAAGTCAAAACAAAAGTCAACTTTTACGACTTTTGGTTGCGAACCGATTCTAAACTTAGAATTGTCGGGTTGGACATTCCTAGACATGTTCATTTAATATTTACCAAGTTATTAAGGTGAAAAAACTGATTTTATAGCTTCTATATTATCCGTTATGAATTTTATTTAAAAACTAACCCGTTTGACTTTTATTTTAATTACTTTGACCCGACAATTAACTAAGTAAACGTGGTAATTAGGAGGTGCCCTTAAGAGGGTTTAACACCTGCCTAATTACGATCACGTAGCCATGTTTGTTGCGAACCATGGCTTGACCATACAAGGTCTAACTAAAAGTCAAAGCGTTTATCGAAACGTTTGACATTTCGGCTTTAAGAGCCAAATAAAATGAACTAGCCAAGGATGGACACTTACCAAAGGTCCAAGGGACAGAAGATAACTCAAAAGGAGGTTCCCTTGATCAGGCTCCTCAGATTTGAGTGATAGAGAGCAAAACTCAAGAAATGGTGTGAATTTCAAATGAAGTTCCTCCCCTATTTATAGTGTTTGAGGGATTCATGGATGATCAACAAGTGTTAAGGGCCTTCTTAAGATGATTACAAGTGTCTAACAGGTGTCCTAAAACAATCAACAAGCCCATAGATTTGAATATGTGAGACAAAGAGGCAAACCAAGGCTGGTTTCTAGTTTTCTGCTGCTGGGCATTAATATACGGACCGTAAGGGTCCTCATACGGTCCGTAAGGACCTAACCAGCTTGCAACAAGTTTCAATTGTTGTCACGTTTGGTCCCTGAACCTGATCAATGCCATTTTCGATATATTTAAGGCCCGTTAAACCATTCTTAAGGCTTTATAATGATGCCTAAACATAGGGAACATAACACATGCTCAAAAATATGTCGGATGTCGGTTCGTTTGGTTGTACGGTCGCGTAGTTCGGCTAAATACGACGAAACACGGACGGACGCGAAAAACGACCCAAATTATGCGACGAATGGAATTTTATCATGCCGATCACTAAAATAAAATATTTTAATGATTACGTAAATTTTTGGATGTCCGGTTATATTCAGAACGTAAGATATGCGCAAAAATGCAAACTTGTTGTAACACCCCGAAAACGGGTTTGGTAATCAAACTCCGTTAATACTAAAAGACGGGTAAAGTACCGTTAGTAGTAAAAATAACTAGGTAGATAATTGGATTTAAATAAGAAATCCTAATAATTAAATAACAAGCGAATCAAAGTTTTAAGAGATTGAGTTCATAAGAGCCCGAGTTAACGGGACTTAAAATAAAATAGGTTATAACTCCCGACCCCATTAAATTAACTAGGAATAATTAACCTAGTTAATAATATGTGATTAGGTTATAAATAATGGATTATAACTTATATAGATCAAAATAAAACCTTGAGGGACTAAAGGTGGACAATTGGAAACAAGTTTTTAACTAAAACTTAAAAACACCTAAACACACACACAATTGTGTGTTTTGGTCGATATATGCAGGAGAAAAAGGGGGTTCCCTTCCAAGAACCCTAACTCACAAAAATTGCAAAAATCAAAGAGAAATCAAGCCAAGAATTTGGGGCTTTTAATAAAATCGTGATCACCAAGCTTAGGGGATCACAAGGTATGTTGAATTTTGATGTTTATGGATATTTCGAATTTTGTGATGAACATGCATGAAGAAATTCTTGCGTGAATGTTCAATGTTATAGTGATATTGGTGTGGGTACAAGTCTAGGAACAAACCCTAGATATAAACTTGTAGAATTGTGCCATAAACTAGTGATTTATCAAATAGCCAAGTATGAGCTAAGTGGGTTTTGTTGATTTGATGAAATTGATGTGTATAAACATCATAATAATTCATATGAATGAACTATTCGAACCAATTAGAGATTTTGTTAAGAATTCATAAGTAATTAGAAGTGGGTTTTTACACAAGAGTTAAACTCATGGTTATGATGGTCAAAGTGCATATGTGCATACAATGACTAAAATTACATGTTAATTTATGGTTACTTGGAGTATGAATCAAATAACATGTTAGTAGAAGTAACGTCTCAAAAGATGACGCTCACTAAATGGTTGATAATGTGCCTAAATCGAGTCATGTGAACTTGTTAGTGCAACCATATTTGTAAATTGGAGGTTTGACCTTTAAAAGTCAAACCGACATATGATAAGGTTCATTAAGAATAGTGATAAAAGATTCATAAGGTGTGAAAGTCATGATTTAGAATGACTAATCTAACAACCTTGTGAATGATGAATGATAGTAGGCGCTTAACAAGCTAGGTGAAGTTTGGGGTGAAAGCGAGTCGGTCGAAGCAAGTGAGAAAAGAAAAGCGTAATTCGGATGCAAGGTAAGTGAAACTTACACCTTTCGTAGAATAATTAGTTATTCTATAAGTTTTAAATTCGATAAAAACAATATTGGGAAATATGGATTCCCGACGCAATTGATACGAGTCGGGACATACGCAATATTTGGCAAAAACCATGATGAGGGGTAAACATGGGAATATGGTAATATAGCCGTAAATGATAAGCATACAATGAATCTGGAAATGTTACCGTATGGGGTAACTCATAATAAGGAAAGGGATAAAATGGTAATTTAGTCGTGTGCCGACAAATATAAGTAAAAGTAATAAGACACCCTACGGCGTAAGCCGAATTGGGTTAAATAACGAAATGGTATATATATGTATATATATACCATTCCAAATTTAAATGCAAAATGTTTGGTCGTTTAGACCAAACGGGTCAAAGGGTGACTTGTAGTGCCATTTGACCAATGACGACTAATAAGTATGTGTCAAGTCTTATGCTTACAGGATAATAATGGTTTATGGATTAAAATACTACGAATTAGCATATTATAGAGGCAAGGTATCGAAACGGGTCAATAAGTTGACCCGAGCAAGGTACGTGTAATTATAGTTGTGGATAATATACTTTATGGCCATATATGTAGCGAAAGCCCTTCGTAGTAAATGAGGGGCTAATGTTGACTAAAATGCCCTTGAAGGGTAAATTAGGCAAACAACCCATAAAGGTTGTTTAGGAACTTATATTACGATCTTGTAACCTTTAGACGCGTATGAAATTAGTAGGCATAAACTATCAAGGGTTAAATGCCTTAAAAGGCGTATTGTCGCAAAATAGCATATTTGAGGGTTAAAACTCGGAATAGATAGTTTATTACATTAAACTCACCACATTCATAGTTGTGGTGGAAAAACTAATCAAAATAAACGGGTGGGATTATGAGGCATAGAAGAAATGAGCGAAATTAGGCTTAAAAGGACATAAATGTCCTTAACGGGTCAAAATAAGCACTTGAACATAAGCGGGTTTAGAATGTGTAATAACCCGTGATTTGAGCCTTGTACAATAGGAAACAACCATAAAGATATGTTTACAAAAGAAATAAGGACCGCAAACAAGTTGCTAGATGAAATCATGAACGGGTCAAAAGTTGGTAAAAAGGGTAATAAGCCGAAGAGTTAAAAGTCCGAAATTTTATCATGTCAAACGTTGGATTTTAACTCCATTAGATGGAGAATTAAATTACGGACGCGTAGGAAAAAGAATCGCGTAAAACGGATCAATAACGAAGAAGTTATGACTATTTCCGTAAAATTAAGCGTTGCTGAAAATGCAGGACACAGCTCCGAATCTGCTGGAAAAGACACTCCCCCGCGCCACGCGAAGGGAGACCTGAATTATGTCGCGACACGCGGGGCCTTCTAGCGGCCCGCGTAAGCTTACACGAGATCTGTCGCGGCCCGCGACAGACTACAGTATTGGAAATTTTTCGTTTATTGTATGGTTTGTTGTTTAACCTATTGTTTAAGCATCAAAACTAACTATTTGGTTGGTTTTGATCGCAGGAAAATACCAAGTGTTCCCGGATGAAGATCAAGCGTCGAGCAAGAACCGAACACGCGTTAAATGAAGCTTCCGCAAGTTGTTTCGTCGTTATTTTAAAACGGGGAATTAAACCACATTATGTGGTATCACTTAAATTTGTAAAAAAAAATTAGTAAACCCGTATTTCCGATCCATACGTGATCATTAATTATATAATTGTTTTCGCAAACTATACGTTAAACCTAGATTTAATTGAACGGGTGTTACAAGTTGGTATCAGAGCCTTGGTTTAAGAGATTCAAGTATGGTTGGAAAACTATGCTTGAACTTAAACCTTATGCTCTTAATAAAGATTGGTGTTCGGTTCGAAGCTTGATCGCAATTCCGGTAAGTACATGTATGTTAATAGTTTAGCATGCTAAAGTGTTGTAAACAACACATAGGGCTATCGTGTGATACACGTTACCCCAATTAAAATGATTGATATAGTTGACGAAAATACGCGCGTTGACGCGTATAGTAGAAAAAGCCTTGTATTATAATACGGGCGATTATTGAAGTTGACGTTACTAACTTTTGTGAATGTTTTAATTGAAGGACACTCGCGTTTGAAGACGACGAGAGTCAAACGAATTGTGGATATGTTGATGGAACGGTCCGAAGTATGTCAAGAGGAGCATGCTCACCGAGGACTAAATCGCGTAACGACCGCGAACAAGGTTAATGGCAAGGAACGCTCGTCGGGGCAAACATTACCAGGTGCACATTTTAAATAATCGCACAAATAGTAATATGCAACAAATAAGTAGAAATTGAAAGTTGCATATGTAGATTAAAAACTTGGAAAAAACCCGAATAGAAAATGTATTCGGGATATCATTTCCAAGAAAACTAAATAGAGGCGTTACTTACATAGGGCGTGATGTGAAAACTATAAAAAGGTCGTGTATGTCATGTGTTAATCGCTTACTCTGGCCAAGTAAGTAGTGGCATATGATACCATGAACTTCTTATGGCGGACACGTTTACATTCGATGTAGTACGGGCGGGGTGAATGGGACTAACTTAAAAGTACCCAAATGAATCAAATGAGCAAAAATACTTGATAATAATGTAAACGCACAGCCGGGTGACGGAAGCGTATTACATTTGAACAATGAGCCCGAGAGAAGGGACAAAGATCAATGTAAATGATGAGATAAATAAATAACCTAAGGAAAATTCACGAAAATAAGTCATTTTGGACGAAGAGCCATGGTTGACAAAATGGGCAAGTAAAACCAAAGTATAGATAATCTGCCGGATCATAAAAACAAAGGTATTGCCCATACGAAAAAGGTAATCAAGGTTGTTAACTTTAGTCATAGTAAAGAAAGGATAAAGACAATAATCGTCACTCGTAATCAATAAGGCCGTCAAGGATGGTCGCGCAAAGAATAAAAGAAATGGTTGAATAAAAGCGACGGATTTCGCTAAGACGACTAAATAAATCGAAACGAAGTCTTAATGCATACCGGAAAGGTTGCAATGATAATGACTTCGGTAAAACACCCGGTTGATGGGTAAGGATTTAAACACATGCGTAGACCGATAAACGGGAACGCGGATGGAAAGTCAAAAGACTCGGGTTTCGAGTCACGACTAAAAGATGATGAGATACTGTAAATAGAAATTTTGATGAATTACGTTCGACTAATTTAAAGTCGAACGGGTCGAACAAAGAATGAAATTTGATGTTCACCAGTGATGAAATTTCACACGAACAAGTCAAACGAATTAAATAAATGATGACGCTTGCTAATGTAAGTAAGCGCGAACTGAATAAATAAAAGCGTGAAATATTAATAAACCTATGTAAAGGGGTATGGGTGTTAAGAACGTTAAGATAAAAGAACCCGGGTAATGGGTTGTATAGAAGTATAAGTATGAACCGGGAAACGGTAAGCGTAGAACAAACTGACGCGTAAATAACGTCAGAAGTCATAAATTCGGAGGATTAGTCCGGAAGTAAACAAATGAAGCCTTAGACTACGGTCAAGGTCAATAGAAGTTCAAGAGCGAAGATAAACGATTCCAAACCTAATAAGAGATGTTTTGAAGCTATATATGTATATATACATTTGAATATAGACATGAATAAAAGATGATCTACGGGATCATCATAACCTACGGGATTAAACACAGTGTTAAGGTCTACGGGACCAAAAGACCCTCGGGTCATAAATAGAAGGAAACGAGTTGTTAATGTCTCACCTTAAAAAGGTGAAAAATCTAAAGAAATAGCCTAAGAGGCTAAGTAAAAGAACCTACGGGTCAATAGTGTAAAGCAAGAGAACTGGTTATGATTCCCTGCGTAAAATGAGAACGGAAAAGAATAAATTATGGGTTGTCAATTTCCTTAATATGAGTAA
The DNA here is from genome assembly GCA_030545235.1 of Helianthus tuberosus. Lineage (NCBI taxonomy): Eukaryota > Viridiplantae > Streptophyta > Magnoliopsida > Asterales > Asteraceae > Helianthus > Helianthus tuberosus. The sequence continues at coordinate 13,379 of JARYGA010025076.1, forward strand.
TTGACATAGTTAAAAGGAAAAACGTTAAACTAAAATCCAGTTTTAGTAAGAAACAACGTTTTTACAAATATAAATCCTGATAGGAATTTGAATAGTAAGCATGAAAGATTCAAGTCTTGACACTTATAGGCGCAAGATGATATATTCGAAAAGTGATATTTTTCGGAAATGAAAGGTTGATATAAATTAAACATGATGCGACACGATCACGGTTAGGAAATGTAATGTGAAGTAAAATTTCATTATAACCAAGCGAGCGGTAAACAAAAATAACTGGACTAATAAGTCTAGTTAGTGAGACCGGTTAAGGTCAGCAATTCAGATCAAGAAATTTGGTTTGCTTGTAAGTGGTGGATTCGGTATAACTGAACCGAATAAATAAATTTGAAAACAAAAGAAATTGTTGCTAAAAGTGAAAGATTTCACTAAAGACCTTTAAACGGGTCAAAGTAACGGATTCATAAAGAATTCGATAGAGTATGAAAGCGATGAATATCGCTAAGTTAACTAAACTATTGGAAATAACGAGATTACGTTATTTCAAGTTGCACAATGTCATATGAGATATGTAGACAATTAGTAACCAAAAAGAGGTTACCATACTTTTCTGGTAATACTAACTATTGGATAAAAGTATAAGTAATGTTTAAAAGACTTCTCGGATCGAATACATTGAGTTAAACTCAATGAATTATGTAAGAAAAGGTTTCGAGGACGAAACCTCTTTAAGGGGGGTAGACTTGTAACACCCCGAAAACGGGTTTGGTAATCAAACTCCGTTAATACTAAAAGACGGGTAAAGTACCGTTAGTAGTAAAAATAACCAGGTAGATAATTGGATTTAAATAAGAAATCCTAATAATTAAATAACAAGCGAATCAAAGTTTTAAGAGATTGAGTTCATAAGAGCCCGAGTTAACGGGACTTAAAATAAAATAGGTTATAACTCCCAACCCCATTAAATTAACTAGGAATAATTAACCTAGTTAATAATATGTGATTAGGTTATAAATAATGGATTATAACTTATATAGATCAAAATAAAACCTTGAGGGACTAAAGGTGGACAATTGGAAACAAGTTTTTAACTAAAACTTAAAAACACCTAAACACACACACAATTGTGTGTTTTGGTCGATATATGCAGGAGAAAAAGGGGGTTCCCTTCCAAGAACCCTAACTCACAAAAATTGCAAAAATCAAAGAGAAATCAAGCCAAGAATTTGGGGCTTTTAATAAAATCGTGATCACCAAGCTTAGGGGATCACAAGGTATGTTGAATTTTGATGTTTATGGATATTTCGAATTTTGTGATGAACATGCATGACGAAATTCTTGCGTGAATGTTCAATGTTATAGTGATATTGGTGTGGGTGCAAGTCTAGGAACAAACCCTAGATATAAACTTGTAGAATTGTGCCATAAACTAGTGATTTATCAAATAGCCAAGTATGAGCTAAGTGGGTTTTGTTGATTTGATGAAATTGATGTGTATAAACATCATAATAATTCATATGAATGAACTATTCGAACCAATTAGAGATTTTGTTAAGAATTCATAAGTAATTAGAAGTGGGTTTTTACACAAGAGTTAAACTCATGGTTATGATGGTCAAAGTGCATATGTGCATACAATGACTAAAATTACATGTTAATTTATGGTTACTTGGAGTATGAATCAAATAACATGTTAGTAGAAGTAACGTCTCAAAAGATGACGCTCACTAAATGGTTGATAATGTGCCTAAATCGAGTCATGTGAACTTGTTAGTGCAACCATATTTGTAAATTGGAGGTTTGACCTTTAAAAGTCAAACCGACATATGATAAGGTTCATTAAGAATAGTGATAAAAGATTCATAAGGTGTGAAAGTCATGATTTAGAATGACTAATCTAACAACCTTGTGAATGATGAATGATAGTAGGCGCTTAACAAGCTAGGTGAAGTTTGGGGTGAAAGCGAGTCGGTCGAAGCAAGTGAGAAAAGAAAAGCGTAATTCGGATGCAAGGTAAGTGAAACTTACACCTTTCGTAGAATAATTAGTTATTCTATAAGTTTTAAATTCGATAAAAACAATATTGGGAAATATGGATTCCCGACGCAATTGATACGAGTCGGGACATACGCAATATTTGGCAAAAACCATGATGTCACACCCCGAATTTCTACGTGTTACCGGTGGGCCCGGTAGGGGAGTAACGTGACGTGGTTGGCAACATCATAGTCAAACAACACAATATATAAATGCACAGCGGAAGCAAAAGGATAAATATATTACAATCCGTAATAGTGTAACATCAAAGTATTACAACGGAAGTAAAGGATCCACAGGCGGATCGCAAATAAAATAACATGGTTCAACAGACTTTAGGCATCTAAGCTTGCGAGACTCTTTATTGATGCTAGGAGTATCCAGCCAATTCCAATTAGTACCTGCACTTAGCCTTTTTTTTTGGAAAATACGTCAGTTTACACTGGTAAATACAATCAACTGACTCATTTTGAAAAGGGTTTTAAGAAAATGATTGTTTTGAATGCACATGGCACAAATAATATTTTATAACTTGGGATAATTATTTAAATATATAATACTTGTATGGATTTACATGTTCCTTATGCGTTCAGTAGCCCGGATCGAGCCGGGTTAAAGATTAATCGACACACCACTATATTTATGAGACACCAACGGCGTACGCCTACGCCGGGTGCTGAGGTCGTGGCCATTCGTAGAATGATGCCAGGGATATCCGGGACAACGGTCATTAACCCCCCAAAGGCTTTAAGTAAACAAAACAATATTAAACGAGACGTCTCAATACTTTCATTATCATTCATTCAATCAAAGATTCGACGCCCCGACCAAGCGGTATTTTATATACCGTACCCCAAGCCCTTATAGGGAAAATAAGTTAAAAGTATTTACCTGAGCTTAAATATAAATTCAATCCCAGCCGTATCAAATCAGCAAGTACATATAGCTTTTACTGAGCTCCTAAATCTGGAACGAAGGTTTTTAATAACCTATCAGAATCCTAACGGGTCTTTAATTAAGCCTTGACTTAGACCGGTTAGTTTTCAAGAGGGAGATACGGTTCGTACGCACGATTAAGCGAAGACCGGATAGAATGTGATTTAGACCCGACAAGTTTGAAGACTTGTTTAATATGGGTATATGATACACATTCTGGATTTTGAGATAAAACCGTTAAGGTTTGACCCGTTTTGGCTAATTTATGTAAACTGGTTACATAAACCGAACCGAACGCGCATGAAGTGTAACGGGTATCCGTAAGAGTCCTAAACAGGTTTCCTAAGTTAACACACCTTAAATAAGTTGTGATATCAGTAGGATATCACCCATGATGCCCAAAACGAGTTTAATCTCTTTATAAGCCCCGCAGGGGCATTTTGGTCATTTTAAAGATTATAAAAGGGTTTGTTAAGTTTCTGTGAACCGGGTCTGAATACATCAGTAAAATAGTTTATTTTAATAGGTTATAACATTTGGTTATAAGTCTTATATGTCAAAATAGTTTTAAACCCAAACTATGCATATAATACGCGTATAAAGCCGTTTTAAGCGACGTACGGTTTAAAATACGATTCTGAGTTTCCTGATCAATTAAACAGGTTCAAAACACTCTATTAAATATTTAAAATCAGTAGCAATTGGATTGGCGTCAAAAGGATTTGTAAAACTCATTTTATGGCCGAAAAGGGTATATTCGGTATTAACCGAATTAAGGCGCTAATCCAAGCTTATGATCAGTTTAAAAATAATTAAAAATCTTCAAAAATCTCAAAATATTATATTACATCAGTGGGTAAAAGGTTTGGTGTCAAAAATGGGGTTTAGATAGGTTTTATGCTAATGACGCCGTTTAATTAATAAAAGCGTTCTTAATTACGTCATTAAGCATAACTCCTATTCTAGACCTCCGATTAACGTGAAATTTTCGGGACATGCATAATAATCAGTAACTAAGATTATGGCACTTTCATATTTCCAAAAATCTCGTTTTATGGTCATAAGGGCATTACGGTCAATATTTAGGCGATTAACGGAAACATCGGACGATTAGGGATTCGAGTGGTATAAACGCAGAGGCTTATACTCACATGTAACTAGGTCCTAATGGAACCTTAAGGCATGTCTAAACCTATATAAATCGGGTCAGAACTGAGGTCAACGCAAAAGTCAAACTTTTGCGTCTTTCGGTTCCGAATCGGTTCTAAATAGAAAGTTGTCGAATCAATCAAGCGTAGACAAGTTATTATACTTATTTTCAAGTTATATGACTGATAAAATAGGTTACACGCCTTCCGTATCATTAAATATGCGATTAAGGTTTCAGTTGACTTTTTCGGATAACCTTTGACTCGATAAACAACATGGTTAGGATTGGAATCAGTGGGTGACCTTTTAGGGGTTTAATACCCATATAAATACCAACTTATAATGACTTTCGATTCGACAAATCTCTGGACCGATTGTGATTTATCACAAAGTCAAACCGTAGTTACGACGGTTTGATTTCTAGGCCATAAACGAAGCATAAATGAATTTAGAAGGATCTAAGGCACTTACACACGTCTAATGGATGATATGGAATGCTTGTGGCCTGCTTGAATGGTCTTGAAATGCTCAGGAGATGAAAATAATGATGAATGCACAATGTTGCATAATGTGGTCTTTATAAATGACTTCAAACCCTCTTAGATGATCGACAACTAAGCCTAGGATGTTGCAATAACATCCACAAGCATGCTACACACTAAAAACCATCTTAGGGCAGCCCAAGGTATGCCAAACATGTGTTTAAGTCGGTTAAAAATCATGCAGGACACCTGTGCAGGCTTTCTGTCCAGATAAGGCAGTCGCGTAGCGCGACTGCCGGGGACCATACGCTCGCGCTACGCGAGCATGAAGATGACCAGCTTAGCAGTTTCCATTATTTGCATTTCAGTCCCTGATCCTTATAAACATCGCTTTCACTTGGTTTTCTTGCATTTTGAGACTTTATACCTGACATGTGGGGCTTTAAGACTTATACCCTCTTTGTTAAGTCCTCGAGTAACTTTGTGATCACCCGAAAAGCCCTAAATTTCGACGTTGACGTTTCTAACCCTTACACACGGATTCTATCATAACTTTCTCATACGGTAACGAATCTTGGTGAAATTTTTATGGTGCATTCTTGTGAGCATAATTAATCGTTACAAAGCTTCGGGTTTGTCAAAAGGTCACTCAGAGGTATAATTTAAACATGTTGGCACATTTAACCCCCTGTAGTTTGTAATCTCTCACTTTCTTTCACAATTCGCTTCGTATGGTCCATGACCTATTTGTTTAAGGTTATAAACATCATGTAGGGTTATTGCAAAGTATATTTATTCATTGTTGACACTTTGAACCCTTCTATTTACACCGTTTCACTGGTTGTCTACTTTAGTCCTTCAAGATATTCTTTCACACGTTCAAACCTATGACACGTGTCATCACATTATAGGACGTAAATTTTCGAGGTGTTACATCCTCACCCCCTTAAAAGAAATCTCGACCCCGAGATTTACTGAAATAGATGAGGGTACTTTTCTTTCATCGTGGACTCAACCTCCCACGTATACTCGGGACCTCTACGGGCATCCCATTTAAACTTTACAATTGATACTTGCTTCATTCGAAGCTTCTTAACATGTCGATCCTCAATCGATATAGGATGTTTATCACATCGTAAATCCGCATACCAATTTGTGATAGTGCTACTTGACTTATTTGCGGAACACATCCTTCAGTCACTAGTGTGCAATGTATTGCGAGCTCTGTCAAACTCGTTACGTAGGTTTTAGCTTATAAGCTACTTGATCTTGATACATTCGATTTCTTTCGAATGATTTACATATATTCAGAGCTTAACTAGCCTGATAATTTCACAAATTTGGTACACCCTTCCTGGGTGATATCTTTTGTTAAACCATATTCCTTAGCAAGAACTTAGGAAGTTTGCTAATTTCATAACTCCTCGATTTCTTGCCATATACTGGAAATCCTAAAATCGATTATGGATTTGTATAATCTTATTTGTTGTTCCCCAGGCAACTTTCAGATCTTGCTAATTGGACTTACCAATTCTTTATCTAATACTAGACATTTAATATTCCATCTATACAAGGTCTCCACAGGAGTAGCCTTAATACTTACATATCCCTTATTATAGAGAAGCTTATTTTTAAGGTGAGATGGTTATTCCAACCACTGCTTAGCTAATGTTTAGGGAATAGTTAATCCTTGCCGTTAGTCGAACAGATCGACGATCCTGGGCAGTTGATGGCAATTTCTTAATCGTTACCTAATTGGGGTGGCGGTGATAATGCATAAGCAAAATGAACCGTCTTTCATACTTAACTATCCCGGATTCCCAGGATATTGAGTTAGATTATATTAACCCTCTATTTTGAACTTAGTTAATCAGGGTTTCGATTCTTCCAGTGATGGTACTAATCGTCTTGGAGATTTCATAATAACACAGCCTTAAACGGAATTTAAACCTTAACTCTACCTGCCTCTCAGGGGTAAACAGGGTAATATTAGGAGAAGATAATCAAGGTATAAGGAGGTTACAGAGATTTTTACAGATCTCAGGCTCCACTTCATCCACCATTGTTTGTGTCACTTAGGTGACACATTTATGTTAGGAGTCCAAGAACTCCTTTATCGGGAACACTTACTTAGACAATTCCATTCTGGACATCTCCTTTGAATACCATTAGTTGACTTTAGTACTCTATGACTATCGGAATATCTTTGTGGTCCCATGTATTAAACCTCCATACTGATCAGGCATGGAAGCAATCTATGGAATTTATTAAGATACCCAATCCTCATATGATGCTTTTATCAAACATAGTTTGGCATTCATAGGCGATAAAAACAATGAGAAAATAATTAAAATAACATATGTTGTCGTACTCTATGCAAAGAAAGAGTGCTCTTAGATTTTCGGAACGATTCCTTGCCGATTTATACGAATCGGTTACTATGGTCTCCTTGGTAATTATACCTTGTGGATGATAATAAAATTTTGCTAAGTTTACGGTTCATGAAGATTCATTATTGCCTGTATTAAAACAGGACACTTAGCAGGAATTATCATTGATAAATGATAATGAAGTTTATTGTACAAGTGCTTATATCTAATAAATAATGGAAGTTTCACAAACTAGGCACCTAGCTCAGTTGGCTAGGCGCGCGAAAGGGTGCGGCCGGCCTAGACCCAGGTTCGATTCCGGGGACGGCCAGTTCCACCATTTTTTTTTATGTTTAATATTAATTACTCGTACGAATACGTGTAATTATGAGAGTGGTCTCATACGGAGTCTTGATAATTAATTGCTTCTTAACACTCACAATATGGGCTTGATTTTTAAGGCAACCAAACCTTTCCTATTACTATATAAAGTCCTCTTATTAACGCAACAAGGACAGCGGAGAAGAGTAATTCCTAATGGATATTAAATATCCATTTAATATTGCTGCAGTAGTCTCTGAGGTATTATCGACCAAAATTTTTACTTCATACTTAACGCTTAGAGTTTTAGCAGGCAGATTTAAAGATTTACAATATCTATTGTCTACAAGAGACCTATCTGAACCTGTATAAAAAGTACTCTAGCTTATATATCATTTACAAGAAAGGTACCTGTGCTAACGTTGTCATCCTGAACGGCTTCCCTTGCATCCATTCTGAAGACCCTCGCATTGGTCTTCTTGCCTTCCTCAGGCTTTTTAGCGTACTTAGGGCAGTTGGTCTTAATGTGCCCCTTATCATGGCAGTTGCAGCATGTTGCATCCTTTATCTTCTTGCACTCTATCGTCTTGTGGTCTTTAGACTTGCATAATCCACATGCAGGTGATCCTGATTGAGACTGGGTCTCAAGCCTGCATTTTCCAAAGTGGCGTTTTTGGCAAGTCGAGCACCTTGGCTTTCCCTCTGTTCGCTGATTACCCTTGTTAGATCCAGACTTAATTGCTTTTCCCTTGGCAGCCGTAGGGCAATTAGTACTGATATGGCCCTTTTTGCCACAGCCATGACAGGTCGCATCTTCCAATTTCTTGCAATCCAAGGCCTTGTGACCCTTGGTTTTGCAAATTCCACATAAATTAGTACGTGGGTCGATTGTGCATTTTCCAACATGTTGCTTCCTGCAGATCTTACATCTGGGTTTTTCACCTGACTGTTGGTTGTTTTTCAATCCCTTGCATTCATGGGTCTTGTGATTCCTCTCTTTACAGATACCACATCCCCTGATCTGTTCATATATACATTTACTGAAGTGTCTCTTCTTCCCGCAAATCTTACATTCGGGTTTAGCCTCCTTTGGCTTGGACTGGTTATAGTTTAAACCGGTCTTACCCTTTTTACAAATTTGCATTGGGGTATTATTGCCCTTTCGCTTGTGATCCTTAAGTACACGATCTACAACGTTATTTATGGCTGTATTTAACACAGCCTTTAACTCGGTGCTCGTTATGTTCAGTCTTACATCATCATTCTGATCAACTGGGCGATTGTGAGCTTCAGAGGAGTCAGCCATGGTGAAGCTTTGAGGCTACAACCCAAGAAGTAATAATTTGCTTTAAGTATATGGCGAATTGTCGAATTTAATGACTAATTAGCCATGGTGTAAATAAACCATATAGGCCAATAGATAGTACTTAAGTTAATTGATTATGTTCTGCCTAGGTTTTTAAGTAAACCATCCTTGGCTTGTAAACAGAATATAATCCTTCATATTTATTAGACAGGGGACATAAATCACGACTGTCAATGTCGTATTGACATTTTATATAGCACAAGAGCTTGTTCCCAAGGACTCTTGATGGCACAGGGGCCTTGTCATTAGGGAAAAGTCTAAAACATAATCGATGATTCCTTTGGATCGGAAAATTCCATAGTTCATTGTCTTGACAAGACTTTATGAAATACTAACTATCTTTTCATATATACACCTTTTTCCATAGGTACACATCCCAAATGGATGTTTTGATGCGTACATCATGCTCGACGTTTACCAGTCATGATTCCTATTGATCACTTACACTAGCTAAGAGATATGGAAAAATCTTAATATAGGGATGACAAGTGTGATTTTATCATATCACTGTTGTCGGGAGTGTCAACACATTTTAAAGTGTTAACAATGATCTGAATCTCTTTTTAACCAGGTTTTACCATCTTAGCAAGGTCTACAATAACATTCAAGCTAGGTCAAACCTTTTAAGATTCTCTTTTAATATTTAAACTGACAGGAAGAGAATGATATTTATCTTATTCAGGATGCTCACTTATTAATCCTAAATTATAAGTTAGTAATAGCACAAAAGGCTTAGTCAAGTAGACGAGTTTAATTTATAAGCCATGATTTCAGAGAATCAAAGCATTTAGGTTTGAACATAGTTCATTATCTTTCCTGGACAGAGAGTCAAAGACTACTACTGTCGTTGTCAAATTGACGATACAATATGGCCCGTAGGCGGATCAATTGACATTACATAACGATGTTTTTAGAAATTAATAATCATCACACTGATGATTGTAGTCATGATAATATTGATCATTTTGACTATGAGGCTTGGGCAAAGCCCACTACCTTAGACAGGAACCCTAAGAGTTACAACTGTCATTGTCGTATTGACAATATTATAAAGTATAGCCAGTAGGCACTTCATCACTTAGGATGTCAATAATATGATCATCATATTGATGATATTAGTAATGATCACATTGATCATATAGATTAATAGGCTTGAGCATAGCTCACTACCATAGACAAGGAATCATAAAGATCACAATGTCAGTGTCTCAGATGGACAATACGTTATAGCCCGTAGGCACTTCCCTTCTAAGGGATGGTTATAATATGATCAGCTTATAGGATGATATAAGCTATGATTTCTAAATCAATAGACTAGATACGAATATTGGAAAAATCCATTATAAAAAAAATTAAAAGTACAGAGTTGCCCTAAGCGGGACTTGAAAGGAGTAATGTTGTCCTTGAAGGGACTGAAAAGGTAAATTCGTCCTTATAAGGATTATTGAGGAAATGATCTTCAGCAAAGAAGTTTCTTCTTCATTCAATTCCTGAATGCTTTCTCCTTGGTTGCACGTTTCATCCTAGCCGCTGTACGAAGGTCAGCAATATAATGCTCTGGGTGTGGAGAATTCCTATTACGGTTTCTTCGCTTGGCGACGTATCCAATATATAAAAATTGGAAGTAAAATTCCCAGATGAGGATTGAGAGTATTCCTATGTTAAGTCTAGACTCAGAAGGTCAAGGAATGTGCAAATGTGTCATTGAGATTAAAAACAAAGGATAGTGTTTAATTAACTCAATGTTGGCTCTGATACCAACCTGTCACACCCCGAATTTCTACGTGTTACCGGTGGGCCCGGTAGGGGAGTAACGTGACGTGGTTGGCAACATCATAGTCAAACAACACAATATATAAATGCACAGCGGAAGCAAAAGGATAAATATATTACAATCCGTAATAGTGTAACATCAAAGTATTACAACGGAAGTAAAGGATCCACAGGCGGATCGCAAATAAAATAACATGGTTCAACAGACTTTAGGCATCTAAGCTTGCGAGACTCTTTATTGATGCTAGGAGTATCCAACCAATTCCAATTAGTACCTGCACTTAGCCTTTTTTTTTGGAAAATACGTCAGTTTACACTGGTAAATACAATCAACTGACTCATTTTGAAAAGGGTTTTAAGAAAATGATTGTTTTGAATGCACATTGCACAAATAATATTTTATAACTTGGGATAATTATTTAAATATATAATACTTGTATGGATTTACATGTTCCTTATGCGTTCAGTAGCCCGGATCTAGCCGGGTTAAAGATTAATCGACACACCACTATATTTATGAGACACCAACGGCGTACGCCTACGTCGGGTGCTGAGGTCGTGGCCATTCGTAGAATGATGCCAGGGATATCCGGGACAACGGTCATTAACCCCCCAAAGGCTTTAAGTAAACAAAACAATATTAAACGAGACGTCTCAATACTTTCATTATCATTCATTCAATCAAAGATTCGACGCCCCGACCAAGCGGTATTTTATATACCGTACCCCAAGCCCTTATAGGGAAAATAAGTTAAAAGTATTTACCTGAGCTTAAATATAAATTCAATCCCAGCCGTATCAAATCAGCAAGTACAGATAGCTTTTACTGAGCTCCTAAATCTGGAACGAAGGTTTTTAATAACCTATCAGAATCCTAACGGGTCTTTAATTAAGCCTTGACTTAGACCGGTTAGTTTTCAAGAGGGAGATACGGTTCGTACGCACGATTAAGCGAAGACCGGATAGAATGTGATTTAGACCCGACAAGTTTGAAGACTTGTTTAATATGGGTATATGATACACATTCTGGATTTTGAGATAAAACCGTTAAGGTTTGACCCGTTTTGGCTAATTTATGTAAACTGGTTACATAAACCGAACCGAACGCGCATGAAGTGTAACGGGTATCCGCAAGAGTCCTAAACAGGTTTCCTAAGTTAACACACCTTAAATAAGTTGTGATATCAGTAGGATATCACCCATGATGCCCAAAACGAGTTTAATCTCTTTATAAGCCCCGCAGGGGCATTTTGGTCATTTTAAAGATTATAAAAGGGTTTGTTAAGTTTCTGTGAACCGGGTCTGAATACATCAGTAAAATAGTTTATTTTAATAGGTTATAACATTTGGTTATAAGTCTTATATGTCAAAATAGTTTTAAACCCAAACTATGCATATAATACGCGTATAAAGCCGTTTTAAGCGACGTACGGTTTAAAATACGATTCTGAGTTTCCTGATCAATTAAACAGGTTCAAAACACTCTATTAAATATTTAAAATCAGTAGCAATTGGATTGGCGTCAAAAGGATTTGTAAAACTCATTTTATGGCCGAAAAGGGTATATTCGGTATTAACCGAATTAAGGCGCTAATCCAAGCTTATGATCAGTTTAAAAATAATTAAAAATCTTCAAAAATCCCAAAATATTATATTACATCAGTGGGTAAAAGGTTTGGTGTCAAAAATGGGGTTTAGATAGGTTTTATGCTAATGACGCCGTTTAATTAATAAAAGCGTTCTTAATTACGTCATTAAGCATAACTCCTATTCTAGACCTCCGATTAACGTGAAATTTTCGGGACATGCATAATAATCAGTAACTAAGATTATGGCACTTTCATATTTCCAAAAATCTTGTTTTATGGTCATAAGGGCATTACGGTCAATATTTAGGCGATTAACGGAAACATCGGACGATTAGGGATTCGAGTGGTATAAACGCAGAGGCTTATACTCACATGTAACTAGGTCCTAATGGAACCTTAAGGCATGTCTAAACCTATATAAATCGGGTCAGAACTGAGGTCAACGCAAAAGTCAAACTTTTGCGTCTTTCGGTTCCGAATCGGTTCTAAATAGAAAGTTGTCGAATCAATCAAGCGTAGACAAGTTATTATACTTATTTTCAAGTTACATGACTGATAAAATAGGTTACACGCCTTCCGTATCATTAAATATGCGATTAAGGTTTCAGTTGACTTTTTCGGATAACCTTTGACTCGATAAACAACATGGTTAGGATTGGAATCAGTGGGTGACCTTTTAGGGGTTTAATACCCATATATACCAACTTATAATGACTTTCGATTCGACAAATCTCTGGACCGATTGTGATTTATCACAAAGTCAAACCGTAGTTACGACGGTTTGATTTCTAGGCCATAAACGAAGCATAAATGAATTTAGAAGGATCTAAGGCACTTACACACGTCTAATGGATGATATGGAATGCTTGTGGCCTGCTTGAATGGTCTTGAAATGCTCAGGAGATGAAAATAATGATGAATGCACAATGTTGCATAATGTGGTCTTTATAAATGACTTCAAACCCTCTTAGATGATCGACAACTAAGCCTAGGATGTTGCAATAACATCTACAAGCATGCTACACACTAAAAACCATCTTAGGGCAGCCCAAGGTATGCCAAACATGTGTTTAAGTCGGTTAAAAATCATGCAGGACACCTATGCAGGCTTTCTGTCCAGATAAGGCAGTCGCGTAGCGCGACTGCCGGGGACCATACGCTCGCGCTACGCGAGCATGAAGATGACCAGCTTAGCAGTTTCCATTATTTGCATTTCAGTCCCTGATCCTTATAAACATCGCTTTCACTTGGTTTTCTTGCATTTTGAGACTTTATACCTGACATGTGGGGCTTTAAGACTTATACCCTCTTTGTTAAGTCCTCGGGTAACTTTGTGATCACCCGAAAAGCCCTAAATTTCGACGTTGACGTTTCTAACCCTTACACACGGATTCTATCATAACTTTCTCATACGGTAACGAATCTTGGTGAAATTTTTATGGTGCATTCTTGTGAGCATAATTAATCGTTACAAAGCTTCGGGTTTGTCAAAAGGTCACTCAGAGGTATAATTTAAACATGTTGGCACATTTAACCCCCTGTAGTTTGTAATCTCTCACTTTCTTTCACAATTCGCTTCGTATGGTCCATGACCTATTTGTTTAAGGTTATAAACATCATGTAGGGTTATTGCAAAGTATATTAATTCATTGTTGACACTTTGAACCCTTCTATTTACACCGTTTCACTGGTTGTCTACTTTAGTCCTTCAAGATATTCTTTCACACGTTCAAACCTATGACACGTGTCATCACATTATAGGACGTAAATTTTCGAGGTGTTACACATGATGAGGGGTAAACATGGGAATATGGTAATATAGCCGTAAATGATAAGCATACAATGAATCTGGAAATGTTACCGTATGGGGTAACTCATAATAAGGAAAGGGATAAAATGGTAATTTAGTCGTGTGCCGACAAATATAAGTAAAAGTAATAAGACACCCTACGGCGTAAGCCGAATTGGGTTAAATAATGAAATGGTATATATATGTATATATATACCATTCCAAATTTAAATGCAAAATGTTTGGTCGTTTAGACCAAACGGGTCAAAGGGTGACTTGTAGTGCCATTTGACCAATGACGACTAATAAGTATGTGTCAAGTCTTATGCTTACAGGATAATAATGGTTTATGGATTAAAATACTACGAATTAGCATATTATAGAGGCAAGGTATCGAAACGGGTCAATAAGTTGACCCGAGCAAGGTACGTGTAATTATAGTTGTGGATAATATACTTTATGGCCATATATGTAGCGAAAGCCCTTCGTAGTAAATGAGGGGCTAATGTTGACTAAAATGCCCTTGAAGGGTAAATTAGGCAAACAACCCATAAAGGTTGTTTAGGAACTTATATTACGATCTTGTAACCTTTAGACGCGTATGAAATTAGTAGGCATAAACTATCAAGGGTTAAATGCCTTAAAAGGCGTATTGTCGCAAAATAGCATATTTGAGGGTTAAAACTCGGAATAGATAGTTTATTACATTAAACTCACCACATTCATAGTTGTGGTGGAAAAACTAATCAAAATAAACGGGTGGGATTATGAGGCATAGAAGAAATGAGCGAAATTAGGCTTAAAAGGACATAAATGTCCTTAACGGGTCAAAATAAGCACTTGAACATAAGCGGGTTTAGAATGTGTAATAACCCGTGATTTGAGCCTTGTACAATAGGAAACAACCATAAAGATATGTTTACAAAAGAAATAAGGACCGCAAACAAGTTGCTAGATGAAATCATGAACGGGTCAAAAGTTGGTAAAAAGGGTAATAAGCCGAAGAGTTAAAAGTCCGAAATTTTATCATGTCAAACGTTGGATTTTAACTACATTAGATGGAGAATTAAATTACGGACGCGTAGGAAAAAGAATCGCGTAAAACGGATCAATAACGAAGAAGTTATGACTATTTCCGTAAAATTAAGCGTTGCTGAAAATGCAGGACACAGCTCCGAATCTGCTGGAAAAGACACTCCCCCGCGCCACGCGAAGGGAGACCTGAATTATGTCGCGACACGCGGGGCCTTCTAGCGGCCCGCGTAAGCTTACACGAGATCTGTCGCGGCCCGCGACAGACTACAGTATTGGAAATTTTTCGTTTATTGTATGGTTTGTTGTTTAACCTATTGTTTAAGCATCAAAACTAACTATTTGGTTGGTTTTGATCGCAGGAAAATACCAAGTGTTCCCGGATGAAGATCAAGCGTCGAGCAAGAACCGAACACGCGTTAAATGAAGCTTCCGCAAGTTGTTTCGTCGTTATTTTAAAACGGGGAATTAAACCACATTATGTGGTATCACTTAAATTTGTAAAAAAATTTTAGTAAACCCGTATTTCCGATCCATACGTGATCATTAATTATATAATTGTTTTCGCCAACTATACGTTAAACCTAGATTTAATTGAACGGGTGTTACAAGTTGGTATCAGAGCCTTGGTTTAAGAGATTCAAGTATGGTTGGAAAACTATGCTTGAACTTAAACCTTATGCTCTTAATAAAGATTGGTGTTCGGTTCGAAGCTTGATCGCAATTCCGGTAAGTACATGTATGTTAATAGTTTAGCATGCTAAAGTGTTGTAAACAACACATAGGGCTATCGTGTGATACGCGTTACCCCAATTAAAATGATTGATATAGTTGACGAAAATACGCGCGTTGACGCGTATAGTAGAAAAAGCCTTGTATTATAATACGGGCGATTATTGAAGTTGACGTTACTAACTTTTGTGAATGTTTTAATTGAAGGACACTCGCGTTTGAAGACGACGAGAGTCAAACGAATTGTGGATATGTTGATGGAACGGTCCGAAGTATGTCAAGAGGAGCATGCTCACCGAGGACTAAATCGCGTAACGACCGCGAACAAGGTTAATGGCAAGGAACGCTCGTCGGGGCAAACATTACCAGGTGCACATTTTAAATAATCGCACAAATAGTAATATGCAACAAATAAGTAGAAATTGAAAGTTGCATATGTAGATTAAAAACTTGGAAAAAACCCGAATAGAAAATGTATT
The DNA here is from genome assembly GCA_030545235.1 of Helianthus tuberosus. Taxonomy (NCBI): domain Eukaryota; kingdom Viridiplantae; phylum Streptophyta; class Magnoliopsida; order Asterales; family Asteraceae; genus Helianthus; species Helianthus tuberosus. Next base: position 29,430 of record JARYGA010025076.1, read on the forward strand.
CGGGATATCATTTCCAAGAAAACTAAATAGAGGCGTTACTTACATAGGGCGTGATGTGAAAACTATAAAAAGGTCGTGTATGTCATGTGTTAATCGCTTACTCTGGCCAAGTAAGTAGTGGCATATGATACCATGAACTTCTTATGGCGGACACGTTTACATCCGATGTAGTACGGGCGGGGTGAATGGGACTAACTTAAAAGTTCCCGGATGAAGATCAAGCGTCGAGCAAGAACCGAACACACGTTAAATGAAGCTTCCGCAAGTTGTTTCGTCGTTATTTTAAAACGGGGAATTAAACCACATTATGTGGTATCACTTAAATTTGTAAAAATTTTTTAGTAAACCCGTATTTCCGATCCATACGTAATCATTAATTATATAATTGTTTTCGCAAACTATACGTTAAACCTAGATTTAATTGAACGGGTGTTACACTTGTGCACTTTTTGACACTTTTAGTCCCTGCTTGACTCAAAAGTTTATTTTTGCGCGCCAAACACCTCTAAGCCTATATCTGAGCTATATAAAGGATATTTAGGGCATGTTTAACTTACGACCATATTCCGGAAGGTTCGATACCCTACGAATCGGTATACTTTTGCAGTTTGACGCAATTAGTCCCTCTAATGCGGAAACTTGAGTATATCATTGTTAAATAGCATCGAAGACTTATCTAATCCATATTAGGCATTCTTGAGAGTATTATAAAACATCATCATGCTTTGGGTTTGTTAAAAGGTCATTCAGAGGTATAATTAAACATATTGACACTTTTAGTCCCTCTAACTTGCAAAGTTGCGCGTAACTTCACTTATAGGCATAAAAGCCCTTAATGGCCAATATTAGGCATTCCCAAGAGTATAATCAACTAGTATGAAGCTCTCGGTTTGTTAAAAGGTCACTCAGAGGTAAGAATTAACATATTGACGCTTTTAACCCTTCATCGCGCAAACTTTCAATTAATTACGCAAACGGCTACTCTTGATCAACAAGTGTCTCATTTGTGAACATGATTACCATGTAACGTTATTCAGAGGCTTATAATAAGCATGTTAACATATCCAGTCCTTCTAAAATCAAAGTTTTTGATTTTTCACAAAATTAGTCCCTCAAATTCAGCGTTTGACTTTATTAGGGTTTATTACCTGTGTCAATACACCATTGGACGTGATTTTTTCCGAGGTGTTACATCCTCACCCCCTTAAAAGAAATCACGACCTCGAGATTTGCTAAAGTAATGGATGTACTTTCTGACGTATCATGGACTTATCCTCCATAGCATATTTGGACTTCTAAGGGCATCTCAGTCGACCTATACAATAGTACGTACTCTCTTTCAGAGCTTCTTAACCTGTCGATTCTTAATCTACACAGGTTTCTCATCAAATCATAAATTTTTCATTAGTCTGCATATCTATATGTGACAATACTTCTTGACTTATTGTCTATCCATATCTTTAAAACACAGTTGTGGAACATATTGCGAGTTCCACCAAACTCCTTAAATAAGTTTTAGCTCATAAGCTATTGATCCTGACGTATTCGATTTTTCTCGAATAATTCTATATATCCATAGCTTAACTAGCCTGAAAAATTAAAAATTTAGCACACCCTTCATAGGGTGATACCTTCAATTTGAACCTCATTCCTTATTAAGGACTTAAGAGGGTTGCGACTTTCATTGGTTATAGATTTTTCTGCCGATTACTGGCAGCTTCCTGACGATCATAAATTTATATGATCTTATCCGTCATTTCCAGGGTAATCCTTCAGGTCCTGATAATTGGACTTACCAAAATTTTGTCCATCGAACGGATCTTTGACATTTTATCTAAACAAGGTCTCCAAAGGAGCAGCCTTGATACTTATATAATCACTATTATAGAAGTGTTTATTTAATGTGAGATGGTTATTCCAACTACAGCTTAAAAACCAATCTTAAGGAATAGCTAATCCTTACAGTTAGTCAAACAAATCGACGATCCTGGGCAGCTGATGGCGATTCTTAATTGTTATCTAAATAGGGTTGCGGTAACTAATGCATAAGCAAGAGAACCGTCTTTCCTAACTAATAATATTGAAACTCTTAGAATTACTAATTAGGATTTAAGAACCTTTATCTTAAAATTTATCTAACTAGGGTTTCTATTATTCCCGAGTTGGAGATACGAATCGTCACGGAGATTTCACGATACTGCAGCCCTAAGCGGGATGTTAATCTCAACTCTACTTGTCTCAGGAGGTAAACAGGGTAATCTTTGGAGAAGATAATCAAGACACAAGGAGATTACAGAGATTTTCCAAATCTCTGGCTGTGGTTCATTTATCATTGTCCGTGTCAGATAAGTGACACATTTTCCTTACGAGTCCATGGATTCCTTAATCAGAGACATTTACTTGGACAATTCCATTCTGTACATCTTCTTCGAATACTGTTAGTTGACTTTAGTACCATATGACCATTGGAATATCCTTGTGGTTCTATGCATTAAACCTCCAAACTGATCAGGCATGGAAGCAATCTATGGAACATATTAAGATACTCTAATCCTCATATGGCGCTTTTGCCATATCGTCTGGTATTCGCAATGGATAGAGATCAAAGAGATATCGACTACATATGCTGACGTACTTCATCTGGAGAGAGGGTTCTCTAGAATTTTACGACTGAAGATTTCTGACCGGAACAGAAGAAATGGTTCCTATGATTTTCGTCTGTAAGTTTTACCTTACGCTTAATATATGAGGTTCTTATGGAAGATTTTAAAAGTTTGTTATACTTACCATCCATGAAGGATTTATTGGTATTCTATTCAAAATATAACTCTTTTGCATTTATTCAACTTCATATTTTATGCTTGGGGCTCTAACAGGCAGATATAATAACTTACAAAATTTATTATCCACGAACGACTTATTTACACCCGAATCAAACAATACCCTTGCATATACATCATTGATAAGAGATGTACCGTTCATAACATTGTCATCTTTTATGGCCTCTTTTTCACCCATCTGAAAGACCCTAGCGTTGGTCTTCTTAACTTCTTCAAGCTTCTTTGCATATTTTGGGCAATTTGACTTGATATGCCCCTTCTTGTTACAGTTGTAACAAGTCGCATCTCTTATCTTCTTGCATTCTAATGTTTTATGCTCACTAGATTTGCAGATCCCACAAGCTCTGGGCTGCGATTGGGATTTTGGTTCGTACCTGCACTTCCCTAGATGGCGCTTCTTGCAGATCTTGCATACAGGTTTCTTGTTGGACTTTTGTTTGTTCTCCTTAAGCTCAAGCCTACCCTTTTTCTTGGAAGCATGGGAGTTATCTTTCTCCTTTTTCCTTTTTAGTTCATTCTTCGCATTCGAGGCATGAGCAAGATCCTTCTTGTGTGTAAGGAAGTGTGATTTTAAATGGGATTTGGAGCAAGTAGCATTGGGTTCCTTAAACTTTTTCACGACCTTTCTCACAGCCTTTCCAACGGCTGCGTCAATCATAGCTTGGAGAACATCTTTGTCAATTTTGAGGTTCACAATTGTAGCATCATTAGCATGTGTCGCATCATCAATGGCGCGATTGACGGTTGTCTTACCCGAGTTTGTCATACTCGAGACTTGGTTCCTAACACCAAATGGAACAATTACTTAGTTGCAATGCAACAACCGTTATTCATCATCCTGATGACCTAACATATACTAACCGTGGTATCATTAAACCATACAGGCTAATATAGTACGAACACTCTTAATGAATGTTATTTAAATATATATCAATTATGCTTAGCCTAGGCCATAAAAAGACCATCAATGGCATTTAAGGTTTGGATCTAGTTCATCACCTTTTTGACAGGGGTTCAAATGTCACATCTGTCTTGATCATATTGATGATTTTGGATAGCTTGAAAGCTTGTCATAAGGATGTTCGAGAAGAGTGATTCCTAATGGATATAAAGTACCCATCTAAGATTGTTGAAGCAGTTTCTAAAGTATCATCGGCCAATTCTACCTCGCGTTATATGTCTAGAGTCCTAACAGGCGGATACAACAGCTTACAAAATTCATTGTCCACAATAGACTTTTCTGTGCCATAATCAAACAAATTCCCGCGTAAACATCATTGATAAGGAAAGGTACCTGTTATAATGTTATCTTTCTGCACTGCTTCCTGAGTGCTCATCTGGAAGACTCACGCGTTTGTTTTCTTAGCCTCTTCAGGCTTCCTTTGATCCTTAGGGCAGTTAGTCTTGATATGCCCCTTCTCGTTGCATCCATAACAGGTTGCATCTTTGAATTTCTTGCAATCCAAGGTTTTATGTTCCTTAGACTTGCAGATCCCACATGCTAGAGGTTGAGATTCAAATCTGCATTTCCCGAGGTGGTATTTCTTACAGGTTTTACACCTGGTCTTTTCACTCGTCTGCTGGTTGTCCTTCTTAAACCCAGAACTCTTCTTATGATCAGAGTTCCCCTTTTTCTTATCAGCACTACGTGGGTTCTCATCCTCATGTTTCCTTTTCCCTTCTTCAGAATTCTTGAGCGATCTCTGCCTAACCACATCAAGGGTAAGAGATAACGACAGATCAGCCGCTGACCTAAAGGTGGTAGGTCTTGATGCCTTCACACTGGCTTTGATTTCCGGAGCTAAACCTCCAATAAAACGAGCTATGCGTTTTGGTTCCGGTGTAACCAGATAAGTTCTTCATGACCAAGGTCAAGAAGTCAGTCTCAATTCTCTCAACTTCATGTTGAGGACAGGAATTCTCTTTGATGAGAGCAACAAACTGATCCCACGTCAGATTATACAACGGGATCTTCCCTGTAGCTTGGATTAGGGACCTCCACCAAGCTAACGCTTCACCTTTAAACGATTGTGACACAAATTTCACAATGTCCTGTTCTGCACAACCGCTAATATCAACCACTGCATCCGTCTCATTAAGCCAAGTCATGCAATCGATGGCTCCTTTCTTCCCTGTGAAATCTCTGGGTTTGCAGGAGACAAAGTATTTATATGAACAGGTTCTAACATGTGGCTCTTGATTAAGCACAGTCTGTCTAGACGGAACACTCCTCTGATTCGATGAGTGATGAGAATCGTTCTTGCGAGCTGTTTGAGTCTTGGAGGGTGGTTTTGTATGTTGTACAGATAGGGTCCTGCTACGGGCAATGTTGTAGAAGGCGCTAGGCGCTAGTCGGGCGGTGAGGTACCGCCTAGGGATTAATCGGGATTAATAGGGATTAATCGGATTGGACTTTTTAAGTATAATTTTACAATTTTTTTATATGTATAGATAACTTTATACTTTTTATTAATAAATTTACAAGTTTAGGAGATAACTTTATACTTTTTATTAATAAATTTAAAAGTTTAGGAACCATATGTAAACTAGTGAAAGATAGAGGGGGTTAAATGTTAAAATACCTAAAATTAAATGTTAGAATAGGTTTATAAGTAATATTTGGGCTGTAAAACAATGGGCCAGATTCAAAAATGGGTCAAATTATGTGTTTAATGGGCTGTAAAACATGGACCGATTAGTCCGATTTTGACCGGCTGGGACCGATTTTGACCGCCTAAGACCGATTTTGACCATATCCGCCTAATTGGACCAACTAGCTAAAAATTAGTCAGTAACTCACCGCCTAGCACCTAGGCGCCGATTAATCGGCCGCCTAGGCCGATTTCTACAACATTGGCTACGGGTACCACTTGATTCATTATCTCGTCTGTCCAAATCTCGAGTAACGGCATTATATATTAATGCCTGCAGTTCTGCACTAGCTATATTAACTCTGGTAGCATCATTATTCTCCCTCGGGTGGCTGTTAACCTCATCAGATCCTGCTATGTAGCTTGATTGCTACACAAATTTTGACAATGATTTATTCAGAGGTTAACATGGAATCATCATTTTTAACGATTCATTAACCATGGTAATATAAACCATATTGGTCAATTTGCTAATTATATTTAATTAGTATTTTCATTATAATTTATCCTAGTTATAAAATATTAAGGATATTATCAGTGGCACAAAAGGCCTAGTCACAAGGACAAATTTTAATTCATAAGCCATGATTTCAGAGAATCAAGCCGTTAAGGTTTGAACATAGTTCATTACCTTCTCTTGATAGAGAGTCGTAGACTACTACTGTCTTCTTGTCTCTGAGGACAATAAACATGGCGCGTAGGCACTTTATCACAACTGGATGTTTTAAATACATGATCATCTTAATTGATTATTTGAACCCATGATTCTAGATCATTAGGCTAAATAAGGGTTTGGAAATTCCCAATATAAAGATGACAAGTGTGATTTTATCGCATCACTGTTGTCAGGAGTGTTAACATGTTTTCAGAGGTTAACAAGGATCTGAATCTTTTTAAACAGGTTTTACCCTCATAGCTAGGTCTTTGATGACATATAAGCTAGGTTATACCTTTCAAGATCCTTTTTAATATATACTGGCAGATCAATTTCAAAAAGGAATGATATTTTGATTTGTTCCATATATTAATTTCATATATAATGATAAAAATGAAATTTAAATAAAACACTCCAATAAATTTTAAAAGGAGTACATAATTGCCCTAAACGGGACTTGAAGGAAATAACATTGTCCATGAAGGGACTAAAAGATAAATATGTCCTTATAAGGACTAATAAAGAAACGAAATTCCGCAAAAGGAGTCCCTTCTTTTTCACTTCATTTCTGAATGTTTTCTCCTTGGTTGCACGTTTATCCTAGCCGCGGTACGAAGCTCGGTATTTCTAGGCTTCGGATGTGGAGAATTTCCATTATGGCTTCTTTGCCTGGCGCCATATTCAAAATACATAGAATCGAAAAACAATATTTTACTGAATACGGATGAGAGTATTCCTATGTTAAGTCTAGACTCAGAAGGTCTAAGGAATGTGCTACTGTGTCATTGAGATTAAACACAAGTGTTAGGGGCCTTCTTAAGATGATTACAAGTGTCTAACAGGTGTCCTAAAACAATCAACAAGCCCAAAGATTCGAATATGTGAGACAAAGAGGCAAACCAAGGCTGGTTTCTAGTTTTCTGCTGTTGGGCATTGCTACGGACCGTAAGGGTCCTCATACGGTCCGTAAGGACCAAACCAGCTTACAACAAGTTTCAATTGTTGTCACGTTTGGTCCCTGCACTTGATCAATGCCATTTCCGATACATTTAAGGCCCGTTAAACCATTCTTAAGGCTCTATAGTGATGCCTAAACATAGGGAACATAAAACATGCTCAAAAATATGTCAGATGTCGGTTCGTTTGGTCGTACGGTCGCGTAGTTCGGCTAATTACGACGAAACACGGACGGATGCGAAAAACGACCCAAATTACGCGACGAATGGAATTTTATCATGCCGATCACTAAAATAAATTATTTCAATGATTACGTAAAATTTTGGATGTCCGGATATATTCAGAACGTAAGATATGCGCGAAAATGCAAACTTGTGCACTTTTTGACACTTTTAGTCCTTGCTTGACTCAAAAGTTTATTTTTGCGCACAAACACCTCTAAGCCTATATCTGAGCTATATAAATGATATTTAGGGCATGTTTAACTTACGACCATATTCCGGAAGGTTCAATACCCTACGAGTAGGTATAATTTTGCAGTTTGACGCAATTAGTCCCTCTAATGCGGAAACTTGAGTATATCATTGTTAAATAGCATCGAAGCCTTATCTAATCCATATTAGGCATTCTTGAGAGTATTATAAAACATCATCATGCTTCGGGTTTGTTAAAAGGTCATTCAGAGGTATAATTAAACATATTGACACTTTTAGTCCCTCTAACTTGCAAAGTTGCGCGTAACTTCACTTATAGGCATAAAAGCCCTTAATGGCCAATATTAGGCATTCCCAAGAGTATAATCAACTATTATGAAGCTCTTGGTTTGTTAAAAGGTCACTCAGAGGTAAGAATTAACATATTGACGCTTTTAACCCTTAATCGCGTAAACTTTCAATTAATTACGCAAACGGCTACTCTTGATCAACAAGTGGCTCATTTGTGAACATGATTACCGTGTAACGTTATTCAGAGGCTTATAATAAGCATGTTAACATTTCCAGTCCTTTTAAAATCAAATATTTTGATTTTTCGCAAAATTAGTCCATCAAATTCAGCGTTTGACTTTATTAGGGTTTATTACACGTGTCAATACACCATTGGACGTGATATTTTACCAGGTGTTATAGATTTGGAGAAAACGTTGAAAAGTGTGAGGATGGTGAGAACGATTATGGATCGTCCGATCAAAACAATCCATGGACTAGATTGCGCGGGTGCGTTTCCGTAAATAACATCAATATTATTAGGTGGGACGCGCTTTATTAAGGGTAAAAGGGTCTTTTTACCCTCATATTCAAAACGCCATCATATGATAAAACGCCATAAAAAATAAAACGCCATTAAAACAAAATGCTACAAATTAAAAATAAAACACGTTGAATATTACAAGAAGATGAAACAACACAAATAACTGAATTTCAGTTATTAACATTTATTAGAAGAAATTCCCTCCTAAATTACGCGCCAAAACTTCATTATATAAACAAACATAAACCATAGCTTCCATAATCACTTCAATCTATCCATTTTCTGCAAAAAAAATCGTTAACCAAAAACGCCAACTTAAGCAAAACGCCAAAAATGGCAACAATCGTTTCGTGGAGATACACTCTGGGGATCAGGTGATACGTCATCCATTTTGACAACAGAAGGAGGGTGTATGTTAAGACGATCAGGGCTATAAGAAGAGATACAGAGGCAAATCTTATCCATTGGCATCGCTCTAGACAACGAATGCCATGAAACGCATATGCTTATGAAAGCATTAACTAGCAAATTTGGACCAATCAAAGGAAATGTGAAGCCAGAACCTGTCATGACATCATGACGTTTTGATGATGAAACATACATGGTGACAATTACATACGATAGCGGAGAGCAGCAAGACTACTGGCTAGAGAACATAATGACAAAGCAGCGACTGGGTTTCATGGAAGAATTGCATAACGCCACCTGTACCAACCCAGAAATAGACTCAAAATTGGAGTTAATGCAAGACATGTTCAGGTGGAGGCTTCAAAATCTTCAGGAACAAGAAGCTGATGAAGATGAATGTGATGACATGGATGAAGATCAAGATGAAGACTCCGAGGAGGAAGAAGATGACACATGTGATGGATACTATTCAGATAAAGTACCTTCTGACGAAGGATTTTAATTTTTTTTCCTTCTATGTAATCTTCTTTTTTTTAAGTTAATTAAATGATATATTACTATCTTTATTAGCAAAACGCCAAAATAATACTAAACATGGTTTACCCTAACAAAACGCCATAAATAACAAAACATATTTTCCTCCTTACTATTTTATTTACTCCGTTATTGTATTTTGTCATGATAGTCTGCATAAGGCGATTAAAAAAAACGCCAAACTTAGAAGATGGGACGTCTATAACCTATAAAACTGATAAAAGCTGATCAACATAGTAAATACAAAAATACAATAACTGAAAAGATAGTTACTTTATAACTATCATTTATTACAATAAAAAATCTCACCTAAACTACGCGCCAAAAAACTCCAATAAGAGAGGGGTCTATACACAATGAAATTAATCACACACAGAAAAACACAAAAACGCCATATCCTCTAGAAACCACTCCCTTTAAAACGCCCCAGATGTCAAAGCTTTCATTGAAATGCATCCTTTTTTCTGAGGGGGTTAACTCAATAATATTTTGCTGGATGAGATGGACAAATATTCAAGAAAAAGAGACCGATGACAGTGGTATGCCATCATGTGAGCTTTCTTCTTGATGATTATAGGCATGTAAGAAAGGGTTCAACTAAAGTGTAAAATGCTATTTTGGACTCCATTATTACAAATAGCATCAAGCAAGAGTTGATCTTCAATGACATGACGCCAAACAATAATATCACACCAAAAAACAGGATGCCACTAAGCAGCTTCTTCTGAAAAAGACGGGGTTTATGTAGGAAAGTTGGCAACTAGCAAAACTTTTCAAAAAATGTTCAAAACGCCAAAACAAATTCAAGAAGATAGAGCCTGATGACAGTGAAGATTCGGAAGAGAAATTAGATTATAATTTTTTATTATTTTAGATATCGTTTTATATTCTTTTGATATCAAGTTATATGTTGATTTGTTAACTAGTTCTCTATAAAAAAATAACATTATTATATAAAACGCCAAAAACTACAAACACCAAAAAGCTAGAAGTATGGAAACTGGGAGAAAAGCTGCTGGCAAAAAAACCTTGTAAAGGTTATTAAACGCCAAAAGATTCACTAAACGCCAAAAAAATTTTGGTCTTATTGTAATCTTATGCAAATATTAGAGACTCGTAGTGAATTATTATACAAAATGCCATAACGCCAAAAAAATTAACCAGAAAACTCTATAACACCAAAAAATTATATATGTGACACAAAAACAATTAATTCAACGCCAAAAAGTTTAAAAAATACGATTAACGCCAAAAAAAACTTAGACGCCATAAAATATTATACCGCGTTGGGAAAATAAAAGAAGAATGAAAAGACAAAAAAGCCCCTCCGCCCTTCTCTATGACGCAAGACATGTGTTAGGCCAGGAAGCGTTCTCACCGTTCTCACACTTTTGAGCGTTTTCTCCTGAACCCGTTTCTATATATATATATATATATATATATATATATATATATATATATATAGGGTAAGGTTATTGTAAAAAAGGTTAAAAGTGTGAGAAATATTGTGGAGATGACATGTGTCCTCAATCTAAATTAATTCAAAAGGGTAAACAAGTAATTTTATCATTGATTCAATTAATTCAAAACCTTCCATAACCGCCACCTTATTTATAGGAACATGATTTTTTTTAAAAGATCTCTATAAAAACACTACGAATAACACTGAAACCACCATTCAGCATGTATATAACATCATTCAATAGTTATATAACACCATTCAATAAGTATGTAACACCATTCAGTAAGTATATAACACCATTCAATAGGTATATAACACCATTTTAAAGATCTCTATAATAACACTACGAATAACACTGCAAAATCACCATTCAGCACATATATAACACCATTCAATAATTATATAACACCATTCAGTAAGTATATAACACCATTCAATAAGTATATCACTATTAAAGACACTACCTCCATTTCAAGAATGTGTTCTTAGTATAATGTTCATACTATGGTTATTGTACATGGTGTTTTAAACCTGCATGCATGGTGTTTTACATCTGCATGCTAGTAGATGTTCCAGATTCCATATGTTAAAACACCATGGTGCTTTAAACCTACATTCCAGTAGATGTTCTTCGCATGTTCATCGTATAGTGTTTTACACCTGCATTCTAGTATGTGTTTAAAACACAACGCTTTGAATCACGATACAATTAAAACACCACTGTATGAACATAGACAAAACATCATGGACTAAACATCTGATCGAAACATATTTTTTTGCTCTATATAAGTATAGCAATATGGTACTCATATTTAAGATAAAAAAACGCTCGTTATTATGGTGTAATTTTTTTATAAAAAAGTTACGTATAAAAAGTTATTGACGTTTAAAAAAGACGGGGGGAAGTTGCATGTGCCTTAATGTTAGTTTCTTAATTTAAAAATGTTAAATTTACCTGTATACTCTTAATCTAGAAAATTAATATGTTTAATAGTAAACATTATTTACAATTTTGCCATTATGATCCCAACCATTAGATCAAAGATCTAATGGTGTCGATTTTTTCTTACCTTTCTCACAAAAAACCTCTTTTTTACAGGAACTTCTTTTCTTACCTTTCGCAAATATATATATATATATATATATATATATATATATATATATATATTTGCGAACACTAGTGTATTTGCGAACTGAGTGAACAAATCATGGCCATTGATTTACACACGTGTATGGCTAGGATTATATCATCAAATCGTAAAATACACTAGTGTATTTAATCATCAAATCCTGGCCATTGATTTACACACGTGTATGGTTAGGATTAGTTCGCAAATACACTAGTGTTCACTCTAATTAAGGTAATTATGGAAGAGATAATTTTGTTTAATTATTTGAGATTTTTGTGGAAACCCATGACATATTTAGTTACTTCTATCATATTCATCACATCAACATATCGAACAAGAAGATTTAGAAAAATGCTTGCTAACACAGGTTGTTAATTTCGATTTCTAATGCAGTTATTGATTGTGGAAATGGTAAGTATAGTTTGTTTTTAGTTAGGTGACATGCAGATTTGTGTTAAAATTATCGTTCATATGCATGTAACACTATTCATTTCTTTATATATTCATTTATCATACTGGTTTGGTAAATTCACTCTTGTACCTTTTTTTCGACGATCATATGGTGTTTTATCATGTATTTCCTGTAGGTTTACATATTTTGACAACAATCATTATATATATGTATTCAACATGTGTTTTTTCGTATCATTAATGTAGTTTTGTTATCATATCGTGTTTTACTGAGTATGCACCATTATGTTTGACTGAATACGTGGTATATGACGGTGTGTTTTGCATTTGTTTACATGCAACACCAGTGTTTATTTCTTCGCATAGTGCGTATACCAATGTTTATTTCTTTGCATAGTGTTTTAATTGCGTGTACCAATGTTTATTTTTTTGCATAATGTTTTATCATTTCGGATATGGTAAATTTTGTGTTATACATAGTTTACAACAATCAAATGATGTTTTATCTAGTTTGATAAAACACATCATTCAGACTATAAAACAAACAATTTCATAAAACATGTCATCTAAAAATTAAAAGACATATGTTCACCCAAACACCTTATTAAAACTCACAATTCCTCACGATAAAACATACTATTCCTTAAAACATATCATCTAAACTTGCATGTGGGTTTCCTGAATTTAAGACATGTTGGATTTACCTTTATACTCTTAATCCAATAAACTAATCAATAATTATAACACATATATATAATCTCAACCATTAATATAACTCATTTGATCATGGCCCTCAACACTTCTAAGACTTTGTAAACAAAACACAAAAGAACTCCACCTACCCACCCACCCACACACAAAAACACACACACACACACACACACACACACACACATATATATATATATATATATATATATATATATAAGAGGGGGAGAGAGAACACAAGCTAATTGGGAAAAATCAAATTAAGTCTAGAATTAAAAATAATAATAAAAAATAGACAAAGAAATGGCGAGTTTTTATGTTGCGCTTGGCCCCCTCATTTGAATTACATAAAACACGTTTTCTATCACAACTGTGGTCCAACCCATTACCACCTTCCTCATGGCCTTCTCACGAAACCAAGACGCAACACGATGTGCCGTGAGCTTGTGGCTGGCGTAGCAGGTCTCTCTCATAATCATGGTACAATTACATATGGTCTAACTAATATAATATGTATATTGAATATTAAGAATAGGACCAAAAAAACTATTAGCTAATAGAGAGACACAAAATAAAATAAGTAGTTAAGGCGTTATTCCTCAAGTAGTTGAGAGTTCGTCCCATGTTGGATACTGTTGTACTTTGTGAAGAAGACTATATATATACTCAAGAATACAACAATAGTGAATGTGTGATGTTTTATTGAATGATTAACCCAACCCAAGTTGTTAGAACCCTAATACAAACGCATTAAAGACTACCAAATGATCGACATGATTAGGGGTGCAAACGAGCCGAGCCAAGCCGTGCCCAAGCTCGATTAACTTATGAGAGCTCGGGTTCGAGATCATCTCGTTGGTATTTTCTCAAGCTCGAGCTCGGCTCGTTTATTATCTATTAATTAATATATTAAATAATAATAATATAAATAGTAGACTTTTTAGGCTCGCAAGCATTTGTTTATGGTTTTAACAACGTTTTCTAAAAAATATCTATTGTTTTCAAATAAAAACTTCCTTAATTTTTTTTTAAGAATACCATGTATAATGTAGTATAGTATATGTGAGGTAGTTCCTGTATGAGCATATATAGGTGTAGTAAAGGTACCGTATATGTATAATGTATTTAAAGTGTTTTTTGTTTGTTTAATGGATACAACACGTAAAGTAACTGACAATATACGCCAAAATACGACACCGTATAGGCATAATACGCCATAATACGGAACAATACGACAAGTAGAGACATACTACGCTATAATACACGATAACACGATACGTATACACAATCTACATCCTAATACCACACTTAAAGACTATACACGTGACAACACCAAACGTCACCGACATGACCCGTATGGACAATATATGCCATAATATGCAAACATATTGTAACACCTCGTAAAATCACGACCAATATAATAAAGACACGTGTCATGGACTTTAAACGTGTAAGGATTTGATTATGAGGGACTAAAGTTGCCAAACAATGTAAATATGTAAGTAAAGGGATTCAAAGTGTCAACACGCCATTCATGTGCCTCTGATTGACCTCACACGATGTTCGTATTCTTTAACGAATAAATTGTCGAACTTAAAAAGTCGTTTGTGTTAAAAATAAGGATCTTGCGAAGCATAGGGGTTAAAAGTGTCAATATGTTGAAAGTAACCTCTGAGTGACCTTTTAACGAGCCTAAAAAACAATGTAACAATTATATATTTTGATTTCAAGAATATTAGATGTTAATTTTTGTGGAGTTCCATTGAATACAAGACTTTTCGGGTGATCGTACAACTAACCAGGAGCTTAACGGAGTTAGTATATGACCCAAGGTCCTTAAAAGTTAACTATGGGGGTCCAAAATGCAATAAATGGAAGTTATATAAAGTTTAAATGGACCAGGGACTGAAATTGAAAAGTTTAAAAGATTTTTCCCGGTTCACCAGGTCATCGCGGGCCGCGTAAAACTGTCAGATGCAGAAAATAAAGACAAGTGCATGTACAGCAGGTTACACCGCCATTGCATGGTGGTTTTCGATTTCAGGGACTGAGCCAACAGTATTACATGCATAGGGGACACCTGGGATCATCAGAAATCATTTGTAGACTTGTGTGGAATGATCTTGTGAAGTTTATTTGGCTATATAAGAACTCTTGTTTGCTAGTTCATTTGTTCATTCACAAAA
>JARYGA010025077.1:0-63179 GCA_030545235.1 Helianthus tuberosus
ACCCATCAACGAGTGTTGTTACCCACGTGCCATGCAAAATGAGAAATAACCTAAAGACATCTAGGAATTTAAGATGGGGAGAATTTAAGATGTGAAACTCAACATAAAATTAATTATGGGTGAACTGTGAAAAAAATTAAAAAAGATGTTGTAAAACTAACGTAAGAGTAACTTAAATTAAGTAATTCATACATAACTTTAATCATATCTTACCCTAAAATATTATTTTATAATTTATAAAGTCTTTATTACTAATTATTTAATATTTTTCTTATACAATCCGTGTAATACAAGAGATTTTAGTTTATAAAATAACTAGTTTAAGTAACCATGATCTACACGTGTTACACAAAGTTAATGATATTATTTATAAGTGTTCATATAGAACTTTGAAATGAAAGAAACGTTCCCTTAATTATGTAAAGCTAAAATTACAATGAACTGAAAAAAAAATAATACGAAAAAAGTACAAGTCGTTATAATTTTTTACACACTACATTTGTTTTTTTATTTGTAGGTTTGCCGTCTTTGTCTAATATTAGTAATTTGACTCCATCTCTGGTTTTTACTTTTAATAAAGGTACATATAACTGCCCATGGGTGAAAACCGTCTGTTTCTGAAAACCGAGTGTTTCGAGTACAAACCAACCCTGGATAGTAATTGTCTTAGGCTTTTGTTGATTGTCATTGCTAAACAAACACCTAAGGGAAATTTCCATCTTTGAAACTTGAAAGAAATCTTTTATCCGAATGTATCAAATTAATTCTAGGAATGTAGGTGCGGGTACCGATATTTCCTCGTGATATTATTTCTTCTTCTATCACACGATTAGATAATCTTTTTACATGTAGGGTTCTTCCATTACACAAACCATTTTGTTGGTTAATGTTACGTAATAACATTACTCGCACACCAACTTTTATTACTAATGTGTATTTGGGCAAAACCTGATATTTTTAGCCTGTTGAGAACATCCGGTGAGTATAGAACTTGTTATAACAAATTATTAAGATGTTTTGTTTGACAAAGACTATCTGAGCTAAGATACTCTCTTTCTTCACCTTGGAAGAGTGATAGCAACCGGTCATTAATCTCGTGCACAACCTCATTCTTAGGTGCAAGTATAGCCCTCTCACTAGAATAATTTTCATTGTTGAAGTTTTGGAGAAGTGAAGGAGAAACAAAATCAATCAAACTGGAAATGGGGATAAACGTGTCTTCAGTTAGAAAATCCTGTGGTATTTCGATTGTTGCCACTCCATCATTGGTACCACTGAAGTTTCCCTCACCCAAATCCAATAACCATTTTGCAAAATTGATTATTTCATCCATATCGAACGTCGGACTTCCAATGGTAAACCTTTTTTTTGTTTTTTTTCTAAACAACAAATTTATTTTTTTACTCCTTGTGGGACTTGAACCCATAACGTCCTTGTAACACCCCAACCGACGGCGGAGAATATCAGTGCGTTACGTAACAAGATTGTTTAATAGCACATGGAACTAAATATAGTTTGAGAATTCCATTAAGACAAATTACATTGTTTCAAACAACAAATATTTCAACATTGGCACAAGACAAATCAACAACGATACAATAAATTTGTTTAGATTTAAAGCTAAGGAAAAAGGCTTGAGAATCCTAGATGACAACAAATCTTGAAGTCATCAAACTTTCCCATGAAACATGTGTAAAATTAAGTGTCAACTAAAAATAGCTGGTGAGCACATATAAGTTTGCAAGTTATACTAATAAAATTAGTTTGTACAATTCACATGTTAAAGCATATTTAAAGCTAATATGAGATAACTAATACAAATAAACAAATACGTACGATTGTCATGTAAGTCCAAAACATAAAGATAACCAAGCAAGGACATGTAGTGAATTGTTTAGGTTGCATGCATGTCCCATCCCAAAAGTTTAAAAGTAAAAGGGAAATATGTACTCACTGGTTGTGTTGCTTCATTCCACACAATAAGTTGCTAAGATAGATGAGAGGTCGTCTTACATGAAAGCTACAAAGTGTATAACGCGTATAAGGATTAAGTTGGATAAATCAATAAGCATTGTGCTTAAAATTAATGATTTATATGATAAATCGTAAGCTTTATATTAAGTACTAGTATTAAGGTTTTCTAATAGTGATTTAAGGTTTTTAAAACATAAACACCAATTTTGGCTCATCCAAAAATTCTGAAAATTTTTGTGCATAAACTACACAAAACAGAGATCGATATACACTCAAGAATCACTTTAATTGGTGTTCATATGATCAACTTATAATCAAAATAAGTTGTTAAATTCTTCAGCTGGTGTGTACGGTTTGATTGTTTAACAAGTTTTTAACATTTGATTTCGCATTTTTACTTATTAACCCGACTTATTAACATGAGAAACACTTGTTACCATGTTCATAACAATAGCTTATAAAAGAATAGGGTGTTGATTAGTTCAAGAATACGAAATCAAAAGAGAAGTAAGAACGTTTCATACTGAAGACGATTTTGGATGAGATTGATGTTGTTGTTGGAGCTAGCTCCGATGCACACAATCTAGACACCTAGAATGATGTTGGAGACTTGAAGAATGATGGAGTTTTGTTGTGTTTGGGTATATGGGTTTATGAATTAGAGATAAATGAGAAGAAATAATCATGCATGCTCCTATTTATATTAGAAAAGGAGAGATTACTCTTAAAAATGTTATAATAACAAAAGTGATAAGAGGAGTGATTAGGGGGAGAGGGTTTGACCCTTGGAAAACAATTCATAATGTAAAAATATTTTAATAGAATACATTTTTTATAAAAATTCTAAAAATGTATATTTTAAATAATTTCTTATTTAATTCATATAATATTCTATTTTATTTGAAAAAGAATAACTTTTTATAGATAGAATATTTGTACAATTACTTGAAAATTTTTAGAGTTAGATAGAATATATATATTTATACACATGTAAATACAAAATGCTTAAATGGTAAATGATAAAATACTCCCAAACGCTCTTTATTGACTAAAATGGTGTACAAATACAATGAAAAATAAATTATATGAGAAATGCAATGGTACAATTTCATGGTTGTTACACTCCTCAACTTAGGTGCTCCTAGAAGTTTTGCTTCTCCAATTGGCCCATCAACCCCAATGGTGTGATGTTATTTTTTTTTGTTAACCTTAGCAACTTACATTTACTACAATGATGAACTTAATGAGGCATTCAGAATCTCTTGTCTTTCACCATTCATAACAACATGAATATTAGTCTAAAATCCCACCAAAAACAATTATCTTACATCCGAATCGGATATCAGAATTGATAGAAGTATCCATATTGAAAATGTCATTCATAGTTCTATCCAAAGCTTCAATTGCATGTTTATGGACCATTGGTTCTTCGTCCCATATAATCAACTTGGTCTCGTGAAATAAATTAGCCACATCACTATCTGATTTTTTATGACAAACTTAATCTTGAGTAAAATTCAAAGGAATATGAAACCTGGAGTGTGCCATCCTGTGTGACGACCCGAACTTTCAAGGTTAGCATCATGTAATCCTGGAACCTTTAAACTCCGTATCATTTCTTTTCACATTTCTTTATACGTTAAAAGTAGGTGCACGTTGTGATAAACTTGTTAATTGGTTATGATTGAATGTTATAAGTGGTGTTATACCGAGTGTTAAGCTAGTTTGGACGGTCGCACTTGTGATCAGGCTGCACACCCTCCTCATGACCGCACACTCCCTCACTTTGGTGCTCTTTTAATCTCGGCCCACACATTCTAAGCCCAAACCGAGCCCGACCCCAAACACAATTAGTGGTGTTACGCAAATGATTGAGGGTTCTCATTTAGTTGCTAACTACACAAGATAACAAACCCTAATATCTCCTACCTTGGACGGTGACCTCTCCTCCTCCTCCTCCCTCTCTCGGATCAGCGTCCATCCAACCCTGTCGGGGCTCTTTCTTCTTGAAACAAGAACCCTCTCTCCTAGCACTCGGTGAGTATGTCTATCACTAAGTTGATTCTAACCATAGTTGTTTTTGAATATGTGTATTACGTGTCATGTTATATGGGTGCATGGGAGATCAAAGCATGAGGTAGCATGTTGATGAATTAATCTTGATCATAGGATGTTATAGAAGCTGTGCATGATGTGATTTACGGGTTAAAGTTGCATGATGTGGTCGATAATCATTGGTGTTAAATGGTATGAAAAATTGTAACTATAAGATGAATCTGATTATGTGTGATTAGATGAGGATTGCCAGTAGGAATGAGTTCGTGAATGAGTATGCATGATGACGAATGGTTGATGGAATAATTGTATTGTTCAATTTGTTAGGATACAAATGATGAAGTAGTATTAGATAACGATTTAGGGTCATGAACCTCCATGTGTAACTGATTGATCGAATACGAGTATATGTGAACTTCGAATGCTGATATGGAAATAACTAATTGAGGAGGGTAAATCATGGGTAGTTATGGTGGAACCGTGAATCACGGTAAGGCCAACATAACTCACACACTCTTTATGCTCCACATTAATGTAAGTCGCACAATGTTGTTATGAACACTCGTTTAATGCTTTACATACAAACACATACTGCATGTTGTACACTGATAAGGGACTCGCACAATTACACTGTGGTATCCACGAAGAGCATGTGGTCAGTATCACACCAGTGGTTTGATTGTTTAAACTATTTACAAACAAGTGTACAAAATAATTATGAAGCTTGCTAATTTTCTTTGTTTGTTTGAAAAAGGTGTCAAAGTGTGTTAGTGCTTATGTCTGTTGACTTCATCTTGTATCGAGTCATGTAACTAGATAGATAGACCAAGACACGTTGTACGAAAGAATCGGGAAACAGGCCTGAACCAGCAGGTTCATGCGACCTGGCCAGTTCGTGTGAACTGACCAGTTCGTGCGACCTGGACATGTCTGGTTCGTGCGACCTGGCATTTCCTATAAATAGGTGGTCTTGGGTCTTCATTTGTAACGTAGTGATTCCAGTAGCGAAGCTCTGCTGAAGTGTCGCCAGATCTGTAAACACCATCAAATCAATACAATCGACAGTTAAAGTGATTCTAAGTGTTAATCAAGCTGCTATAACATCAATACGTCTGATTCCGCCTTTCGTATTCATCGAGAACTCTTCTGATCGACTCGTTTGATCGATTCCCCGATCCTACAAGTGGTATCAGAGCTCAGGAGGAAGAGTTCTTACCATTTCAGCTTGTTTTCACGGATAAATCTGATTTCTACTCATTCTTCTACACTTTTTCTTCAAAATTTCAATGAATTTACGGATAATATGACCTGATTTTGACATATAACACGTAAAACTGAGTTTTAATCAATCCGTGAACAAATCAGATCCAAATTCAACCTAAAACTTGATAAAATTCACCAAATCGCGTGAAAAACATATCAGATCGTTCGAAGTTCTTCAGATCGCACGAGCTGAATAGTCCAGGTCGCACGAATTGTTCAAGTCATTTGAAAAGGTAATTCAGTTCGCATGGTTTGGGTCAGATCGCACCAGTTCAGTTCGTACGGGGTGTTTGAAAGTGATCCAAATCGTTTGAGTTGTTGAAGTCGTTTGAAGTCAGCTCGCACGAGTTGAACAACCAGTTTGAAATTCACTCAGTTCGCACGAAGTGGTCCAAACTGCTTGAAAGTTTGAACCAGGTCGTACGAGATTCAGATCGTGTGAAACTAAACAAGATCCAGGTCGTTTGGAGGTGTACCAGATCGTGTGAAACTTCTTCAACTAGTGTGAAATAACAGAACGTTTAAAAACTCAGCTAGTTTGAACAATCAGTCATTGTGAATTTTTAAAACCGAAACATGGATTCTGAATTTTACAACGCATTTGCTACCCCAATCACTATGGCTCA
This sequence comes from Helianthus tuberosus, assembly GCA_030545235.1. Classification (NCBI taxonomy): domain Eukaryota; kingdom Viridiplantae; phylum Streptophyta; class Magnoliopsida; order Asterales; family Asteraceae; genus Helianthus; species Helianthus tuberosus. Next base: position 5,919 of record JARYGA010025077.1, read on the forward strand.
GAATGTGAACTTAGAGAATGAAATGGGCACCATGCAAAAACCGCCTAAACTCATGAATATCGAGGAGTATAGTGGAGGTGAGGAACGTTTTGAAAATTGGGTTCAAGCGAATCACTTAGAGGCGTGGGAATGTGTTGAAGAACGATATGTTAGACCGATTGATGAATACGGAGAGATTGTTGCTATTAAAGATTTAGATGACAAAGAGAGAAAGAAATACAAAAGTGAAAAGATGATGATCAGTATATTGCAACAAGCCATTAAGGAAGATATCTTGATTTTATTGCAACACAACGGAAGTGCACACTCAATGTGGAAAGCACTAAAAACGAAGTTTGTTGGAAGTTTAGACATGATCAAGAACAAAAAATCGCTTTTGAAGAAAGAATTTGATCTATTTCGTGGATTAAAAACTGAAAACACCAAAACGATTATAGAAAGATATTGCAATTTGGTGGTTAACATGAAGCGATTGGATATCAAGAAAGATAGAGAAGAATGGGTTGAAAAGTTGGCCGATGCGTTGCCACAAGATGTTTGGGGCACGTATCTTATGATTTTAAAGAATAATGGTGAATTTGCGAATCTATCACTGAGCAAGTTTATTGAAAAACTCGAAGTTCAAGAGATGGAACAACGGAAGATGGCGAAAATGAAGAATTCTAATGGTGAACAGGACATTGGTCTATACTACAAAGGAAGTACGATTGATAAGTCCAACATTGCACCAAAGATCGAAACAACATTTAACACAAACAGTTCTTCTGGAGGGTCATCTCAAGGATCAAACAACAATAATGGATTTTCTTCATATCCATCATTTGATCCAAATTTTTCAGCAACCAATTCTAAACCGCAAAGCTTATACAACAATAATGGCCAAGTACTACAATGCAACATTGCATTACATATTCAGAATGGTCAGAATTTCTCGGAAGAGGTTGCCAAAGGTCATATGTCTTTATTGGTGACCGTATTAGAGTTTTATGAAAGTTTGGTAGCCGGAAGGATTGGTAATCCAATGTTGACCAAAGAGGATTATGATCAGATTGATGCTGAAGAGATGGAACTAATGGATATAAAGTGGTGTATGGCTAGTGTGTTGAGAAGAGTCGAGAAGTTTAAACAGATCACTGGAAGAGATGATTTCCGTGATGCTGGAACTTCACCTTTAGGTTTTGATAAATCTAAAGTTACTTGTTTTCGTTGCAGGGAGAAAGGGCACTTTAAGCGAGAATGCACAAATCGCGAAGCAAGTGGAGCTCAAAATCCATTCGGCAACAATGATTATCATCGAAAAGCGATTTATCATCAAATTGCTCAACAGCCGCATCAACAACAATCGTCACAAATTTCACATGCTAGGAAGGATCTGATCGAAGAGCCATCAAAGAAAGCTTATGTAGTTCATCAAGAAGATGAAAGAATTCCAGAAGGTTTTAATTGGGATCATTATGATCCTAATAGAACTTCATATTCTAAAGCATTTGTTGCTCAAATTTTTGAAGATTCAACTGCTGAAGATGAATTAGTGTATGCTTATTACGAATCTCAGCAATTCAGTCCTAAAAAGAAAGAAGAAGAACCAGTTTCAACAGAAGAGGTTTCAGAAAAACCACCAATCTTTGATCACTCATCAGATGAAAAGAATGATGATGACAGTGAAGAAATTCGAAAACTTGAATATTATAAAAGAGAATTTTCACCTGATAGGTATAATTTGTATTTTGCAGGTAAAATGGAAGAGATCAAAGAAAGACAAGCTGCGAAAAAGAAGAATCATAAGGCAGCAACTGTTAAAGAAAAGGTCAAACCTGAGGAAAATGTTCGAGTTGTAAAGAAGCAGGTTAAAGAAATGCCAGTTATCAAGGTTGAGAAGGAAGCAGATACTGAAAAGATACCTGAGAAGTGTGAAAATTGTGATACTGTGAAAAGACATAACAACAAATTGATTCATAACATGAACAGACTGAAAGAATCTTATGATGTTTTAAACAAAGCTATGAATCAATATAGCAAGTCAAGTAATGAACAAGAAATAGCTATGAAGACACTCAATGGAGCGTTCATTACAAAGCAAAAAATCATCAATCAGTACATTGAGAAATGTGCTGAACTTGAACAAAAATTGGAAACTCAGAGGATAGAAACTGAGAGGGTAAACAGGTTATTGAAAAGTTATTCACGTGCTTCTTACGTGATTGACAGGATTTACCCTACAGTAGAAGGCATGGAAGCGTTTGAAGAAAGAAATCTGAAGTAAAGAATACTGGTAAGAAACATAGTACCAATTATACAAAGTGTCCACCTCCGCTTGAAGAAGGATATTCTCCACGAAATCCTAATTCAGAAAGAGTCAAAAAGTGTAACACCTCGAAAAATTTACGTCCAATAATGTATTGACACGTGTCATAAGCTTTGAACGTGTGCAAGAATACTTTAGAGGGACTAAAGTTGACAAACAAAGAAACTATGTGAATATAAGGGTTCAAAACGTCAACAATGAATAAATATGCTTTACAATAACCCTACATGATGTTTATAACCTTAAACGAATGGATCATGGATCATACGAAGCGAATTGTGAAAGAAAGTGAGAGATTACAAACTACAGGGGTTAAATGTGTCAACATGTTAAGATATACCTCTGAGTGACCTTTTAGCAAACCCGAAGCTTTGTAACGATTAATTATGCTCACTAGAATGTGCCATAAAAATTTCACCAAGTTTCGTTACCATATGAGAAAGTTATGATAAAATTCGTGTGTGAGGGTTAGATTCGACAACAGTGAAAATTAGGGCTTTTCGGGTGATCACAAAGTTACCCGGGGACTTTACAAAGTGGGTGTAAATCTAAAAGCCCCCATATATCAATTATAAAGTCTTAAAATGCAAGAAACATTGTGATAACGACCTTTCGGGGGACCAAGGACCAAAATGCAATAAAAAGGAAAGTTCAAAACCTGAAACCAGCCTCCAGGCGGCCCGCGTAAGGATTGCCAATATCTCAGGCGGGCCGCGTCCGACTGCCAGATGCAGAAAAAACCCACAGGTGGCTGTATCAACCTTGTAACCGACTTAAACTTCAAGATTTCGATTCTATGGGCTGCCTAAAGTGGTTTATAGCCTATAGAGGACATATGTACTGATCCTTGAACATTGGTAGACCCATTTGGCATCAATCTATGATGATCAAAGTTCATATATAAGTCACAAAGTTGCAACATGCAACCACACTTCATTTCTGGACATTTTGAGGAGCTCAAGAACTGATACAATACTTTCTAATCATCCATTAAACAAGTGTAAGTAACCTTGACCCTTCTTAATTAAGTTTTGTTTAGTTAATAGTCTAGAAATCAAACCGTCGTAACTACGGTTTGACTTAGCGATAAATCACAAACGGTCCAGAGTTTTGTCGAAACGAAAGTTGTTATAAGTTGGTAATTATGTGGGCTTTAAACCCTTAAAAGGGCACCCATTGATTCCAATCCTAACTATGTCGTTTGTCGAGTCAAACTTCTTCCGAAAAAGTCAACAGAACCATTAAACATGTAATTAACGATACAGAAGGCGTGTAATCTGTTTTATCATGCATATAACTTGAAAATAAGTATAATAACTTGTCTAAGCTTGTTTAATTCGACAACTCTCTGTATTGAACCGATTCGGAGCCGAAAGTCGCATAGTTTGACTTTCTACTTTGACCTCGATTCTGACCCGGTTTTGATAGGTTTAGACATGCCTTAAAGTTCCATTAGGACCTAGTTACATGTTAGTATAATCCTCTGCGTTTATACTACTCGAATCCTTAACTATACGAGATTTTTGAAGATGTAAAAGTGCAAAAGTCTTTGTTACTGATTATAAAACATGTCCCTAAATTTTCACGTCAATCGGAAGTCTAGATTAGGAGTTATGCTTAATAACGTAATTATAAACACTTTTATTAATTAAACGGCGTCATTAGCGTAAAGCCTATCTAAACCCAATTTTTGACACCAAACCTTTTACCCACTGATGTAATATAATATTTTGGGATTTTTAAAGATTTTTAATTATTTTTAAACTGATCATAAGCTAGGATTAGTGCCTTGATTCGGTAAATACCGAATATACCCTTTTCGGCCATAAAATGAGTTTTACAAATCCTTTGGATACCAATCCAATTGCTACTGATTTTAAATAATAAATGAAGTGTTTTGAGCCTGTTTAACTGATCGGAAAACTCAGAATCCTATTTTAACCCGTACATCGCTTAAAACGGCTTTATACGCGTATTATACGCATAGTTTGAGTTTAAAACCATTTTGTTACATAAGACTTAACATCAAATGTTATAACCTGATAAATTAAGTTATTTTACTGATGTATTCAGACCTGAATCTCAGAAACTTAAATAATCTCTTTTATAACCTTTAAAATGACCAAAATACCCCTGCGGGGCATAACTAAGGATTTAACTCGTTTTGGGCATAACGGATGGTATCTTACTGATATCACAACATATTTAAGGCATATTAACTTAGGAAACCTGTTTAGGACTCTTACGGTTACCCGTTACGCTTTTTACGCGTTCGGTTCGGTGTATGTAACTAGTTTACATAAATTAGCCGAAACGGGTCAAACCTTATCGGTTTTATCTAAAAAAATCCAGAATGTGTATGAAATACCCATATTATACAAGTCGTCAAACTTGTCGGGTCTAAATCACATTCTATCCCGGTTTTCGCTTTATCATGCGTTTGAACTGTACCTTCCTTTTGAAAACTAATCGGTCTAAGTCAAGGCTTAATTAAAGACCCGTTAGGATTCTAATAGGTTATTAAAAACCTTCGTTCCAGATTTAGGAGCCCAGTAAAAGCTATCTGTACATGCTGATTTGATACGGCTGGGATTGAATTTATATTTAGCTCAGGTAAATACTTTTAACTTATTTCCCTATACGGGCTTGGGGTACGGTATATAAAATACCGCTTGGTCGGGCATTGAATCTTTAATTGTATGAAGGTTAAAGTATTGAGATGTTCCGTTTAATTTGTTTTGTTTGCTTAAAGCCTTTGGGGGTTAATGACCGTTGTCCCGGATATCCCTGGCATCATTTTACGAAATGGCCACGACCTCAGCACCCGGCGTAGGCATACGCCGTCGGTGTCTCATAAATAATGTGGTGTGTCTATTGATCTTTAACCCGGCTCGATCCGGGCTACTGAACGCATAAGAAACATGTAAATCCTTTACAAGTTTATATATTTAAATAATTATCCCAAGTTAAAAAAATATTATTTGTGCCATGTGCATTCAATCAATCATTTTTAAAAACCTTTTCAAAATGAGTCGGTTGATTGTATTTACCAGTGTAAACTGACGTATTTTCCCAAAAAGGCTAAGTGCAGGTACTAATCGGAATTGGCTGGCTACTCCTAGCATCAATAAAAAGTCTGTTGAACAGAGTTATTTTTATTTTCGATCCGCCTATGGATCCTTTACTTCCGTTGTAATACTTGACGTTACATTAATTCGGATTGTAATTTATTTATCCTTTTGCTTCCGCTGTGCATATTAAATATTGTGTTGTTTGACTATGATGTTGCCAACCACATCACGTTACTCCCCTACCGGGCCCACCGGTAAAGTGTGGAAATATTGGGGTGTGACAGGTTGGTATCAGAGCCAACATTGAGTGAATTAAACACTATCTTTTTGTGTTTAATCTCAATGACACATTAGCACATTCCTTGACCTTCTGAGTCTAGACTTAACATAGGAATATTCTCAATCCTCATCTGTAAATTTTGCTTCCAATTTTTTTTATATATATCGGATACGTCGCCAAGCGAAGAAGCCGTAATAGGAATTCTCCACACCCGGAGCCTTAAATTGCTGACCTTCGTACAGCGGCTAGGATGAAACGTGCAACCAAGGAGAAAGCATTCAGAAATAAAATGAAGAAGGAACTCCTTTTGCTGAAGATCGTTTCCTTAAAAGTCCTTATAACGATATTTATCTTTTAGTCCCTTCGAGGACAACATCATTCCTTTCAAGTCCCGTTTAGGGCAACCCTATACTTGTTTAAGTTTTCAAGGAAAGATTATGTTTAAAATATCATTCCTATATTATAAGATCTACCATTATAATAAAATGGCAAAATCTAAGAAGGGACAAGACCTAGCCTCGCGTCATTATTAAGACCCGGCCAAGATGGCAGTTCCCCAATTTAGGTTCAGATCCTTATTAACATCTCGATTTAAAATTTTTCCGCGTTAATTATTAAAAAGAATCTTAAAGGTAAACCTAGCCCATATTACAAGGCCAAGATGGTAGAACCTATTCAAGAGATTCAAGTCCTTGTTAACACCTGTAATATGTTAACGCTCCTGGCAGACGTGAGTCATTAAAATCACACACGTTATTTTTATATAGGATTCTTTAAAAGATTCCTAACCCAATTTAATGATCTCTGAATCATGGGTTTAAATCATCAATTAGGATGATCATATTTTGACCATACATTGGTAATATAGTGCCTACGGGCCTTGCTTATTTCTACATGAGCCAAAAGACAGTGGTAGCGATGACTCCTTGTCCGAGAAAGGTAAAGAATTATGTTCAAACCTAAATGCTTTGATTCTCTGAAATCATAGCTTATAATTTATAAATGTCCTTGTGACTAGGCCATTCGTACTATTATAAAAACCTTAATGCCTCGATTCTCTGAAATCATGGCTTATAAATTAAACTTGTCTACGCGACTAGGCCATTTGTGCTATTATTAACTTGTAAATCAGGATTTATGATAGAAATCCTGAATAAAATAAATATCTTTCCTTTCCTGCCAGTATATATATTAAAAGAGAATCTTGAAAAGGTTTGACCTAGCTAGAATATCATTGAAGACCTAGCTAAAATGGTAAAACCTGTTTTAAAAAGAGATTCAGATCCTCGTTAACATCTGAAAATGTGTTAACACTCCCGACAACTGTGATGCGATAAAATCACACTTGTTATCCTCATATTAGGAGTTTCCAAATCCCTTAATTAGCGTAAATGATCAATAGGAATCATGGCTAGTAAACGTCGAACATGATGTACGCATCAAAACATCCATTTGGGATGTATACCTACGGGCAAAGGTGTATAAATGAAAAGATAGTTTTTATTTCATAAATTCTTGTCAAGACAATGAATTATGAAATTTTCCGATCTAAAGGAATCATCGATTATGTTTTAGATTTTTCCCTAGTGACAAGGCCCTGTGCCATAGAGAGTCCTTGGGAAGAAGCTCTTGTGCTATATAAAATGTCAGTACGACATTGACAGTCGTGATTTATGTTTCCCCTGTCTAGTAAATATGAAGGATTATATTCTGTTTACACGCCAAGGATGGTTTATTTAAAAACCTAGGCAGAACATAATCAATTAACTTAAACACTATCTGATGACGGGGGTAGCTCAAGACTAAATAAAATGATTAAATATGTAAGCGCTCAAAAGGTTAAACGGTTCAACGGTTGAAAAGCTGTGAGTTGGGAAAAGCAATGCAGAAACAGTAGCCGGTCACATCTGAAGATCGCTTCACCAACCCACAGCCGCAAAAGCAAAGCAGGTCTGCAAATGCACACTATTATCCGGGGGTCAAAAGCCTTCAACCCCCGAAAGGGGAAACCCTCCACTGCAAGCGAGGTTACTAGTCTAATCCATTCCACTTCGGGAGATGCTTTCTCTTATAAAATGACACTTCATTTACTTCAGAGAGGACATCCTGACCAGCTCTGATTCTCCAATCTCTGGTCATTCGCATCGAATGCTTGTCTCGCACAAGTCATTCCCTTTCACATCCAACACACACATTCCCTTTGCTACAACTTCCAAATCTGGGCACGACTCAGAAGAGGATCCATAGCAAAGAACAACAATAAACTAGTAAACCTCCTTCCGCGTTTTGCAAACGTGGGGGGACCCCACGACATGCGTTAGGCAACGTTGAACCCTTCAACCCTTTTGCCTAACCAGCCCAGCTACCACCGTTGGTCTTGTGTTTGTTTCTTCAACAAGTTGGCGCCCACCGTGGGGCTACGCCGCTATTTCTTCTCAAAAAGACCTAGTAGTGTAGCTCTCTTCACTTAACATCACCATGTCTGAAAGTGGATCCCCGGAGGAAGTGAATCAGATTCCAAACACTTCTACTCCGGGTAGTAGCCAAGCTCACGTGGCTATACCAACTTCTTTCTCAACTCCGAGGAGCACACCCGAGTTCCTCAACTTCAACACACCAACTCCGTCCAGATCTGGAGTTCCATCTCCTAACATCGGTGTCTCCGATGCCCCATCATGTGTTGAACTCACCCCTGTAGGGGTTGCCAACAATTTCCTTGTGCTAAGGTCTCTTCTCAACCAGCATGTGAGTAAAGAAAGAGAAAAGGGAGTGAGGATTCGTTTAGACTATGACGAACCTGAGCCAACATTGTCTCCTGGACCCCCTCCTCCTCTTTTTGCAACAAGAAGTGAGGCTGGTCCCAGTAACCTTTCAAACCCTCACCCTTATCTGTCCACTATGACAAATCCTACGGTGCATCCTATCTCCTCTTCCCAACCAAATACCAGTGGTGTTCCTCTGGGACATGAGCTAACTCTTGACCAGCTCCTACAATCCCCGGTGACAAGCTTTCCAGCATCTGCCACAACCACATGGGAGCAAGCCCTGTCCGTGCTCCCCTTAGCACGTAGTGCTGTTATGAGTGCTCCCCTCGGGATAAACTGCTCCGCTGGCCCAGGAAGCCTTCAAGGCTTCAACCCTATGCCCAACATGATGACCCAGATGATGGCCAACTTCCCATGGCAACACTTCATCAATCAAGTGCTTGCCACTCAGGGAAACAACGGCAATGGCAGTAGTGTGGATGCAAGGACAGAAGAAGACTTGGCTAAACCATACAAGCCAAGTAACCTTTCATGCTTTTCAAGGCAGATAGCCGATTATGATTTCCAGTCAAAGATCAAAATGCCGGCCCACATCAGGACATATGATGGGACTGAAGATCCTGAGGACCATCTTCAGATCTTCACCGGTGCAGCTCGGATAGAGAAATGGTCCAACGCTGAGTGTTGCCTAATGTTCATGCAAACTCTTGTTGGATCCGCCAGGATCTGGTTCAACGATTTACCTGCTCAAAGCGTTCGAAGCTTTGACGATCTCAGTAAGGGTTTCCTGGCCAATTTCTCCCAACAAAGACGATATGTCAAAGTCGCAACAGTGATCTTTCAGATAAAACAACGTGATGATGAAAGTCTCCGTGCTTTCATTGAACGATACAAGAAGGAAGGTCTGACTTATGTAGGGGCCGATGAGAAAATGAGGGTGGCTGGCTTCATGAATGCCATCACCTCTAAGTACCTTACAAGGGATTTCAACAAATCTCTACCCAAGACCTTAGAAGAAGCTCTTGAAAGGGCTGAAGCCCACATCCGGGGAGAGGAGGCAGTAGACATTAAGGAACAAAGAAAAAGAGGGTCCGGCTGGAGAAGCAACAGTCCAGCCAGAAAAAGTGGGAACTTCAACTCCTATGACCGGCGGTCAAAGGGTTCAGACCCTCGAAGGTCTGAAGGTCGGAACCTTTCAAGCAGGGAAAAAGGCATAAGTTTCACACCCCTCACAAAAACCCCTCAAGAAATCCTTGCAACAGAAGAAGTTAAACAAAACTTTCGGCCTCCCAGACCCCTCCCCAAAAGCAGAAAAAACGAGAACTCCACCCAATACTGCGAGTTTCATGAAGAAAAAGGTCACCACACCAATGATTGCTTCCAACTCAAGAAAAGAATAGAAGAGGCTGTCAAGTCCGGAGAGCTCGCTCATTTGGTAAAGGGAGTCCGGGACAAAATGGCTGAAGGAAAGGGTAAGGAAGTCAATATGGTGGATTTCGATGGAAAGGTCCCTCACAAGAGGCAGAGGTTGGAATCTTGGGAGCTTCAGTGTGTCTGTTTCCCCCCTACGGAGAATGACCCCCTCCCCAGCCCTCTCGTGGTAGAAGCTACCGTGGGAACGTTGCAAGCATGCAAGGCATACATAGACACGGGGGCAGCCACTGAAATCATGTTCGAAAAATTCTTCAACCAATTGAGCAATGAAGAACGTTCAAGGCTTCAACCCTCTGGGACCTCCATAAAAGGTATCGCTGACATACCCCTCAAGCCTTTAGGGCAACTGACACTTAATGTTCGTTTCAGTGAAGGTTTAAAGGAAAGAACCCAACCACTCACCTTTGTGGTTATTAACATCCCCTCGAGCTATGATGTGATCATCGGAAGACCGGGACAGTGTGCATTTTACATGGCCGTGTCTGTTGGCCATGGCACAGTCAAATTTCCCACAGAAAGGGGCTTAGCAACCCTTCAACCCTCTCAGGAAGCCTACATGGTTGAAGGTGAAAGTTCAAACAGTGAAGAAGACAGGCAAAGGTTGGTCATAAACCCTAAATACCCTGAACAAAGAATAAGGGTCAACCCAGACCTTTCTCAAGAGACCCTTTCATACCTTGAAAAATTGCTAACACACTACAGCGATGTATTCGCTTGGTGTCCTGAAGATATGACCGGGATCCCCCGGGACATTGCCGAGCATGAATTGAGAATACCACCAGAGGTCAAGCCTGTGGTCCAGAAGAAAAGAAGCTTGGCACCAGAGAGAAGTCTGGCTGCCTGCCAAGAGGTTGAAAAGCTTGTGTCAGCCGACATTCTCCGAGAAGTCAAGTACCAGTCATGGGTTGCAAACCCGGTTATGGTCAAGAAACCAGACAACTCTTGGAGGATGTGTATAGATTTTAAGGATCTTAACAAAGCTTGCCCCAAGGATTGCTATCCACTACCAGAAATTGATCTCAAAGTTGACTCCCTCACAGGCTACTCGTTCAAATGCTTTCTTGATGCATACAAAGGCTATCACCAAATCCTCATGAAAAAAAGAGGATGAGGAAAAGACAGCCTTTCACACGGACAAAGGGATCTTTTGCTATCAAAAGATGCCTTTCGGCCTCAAAAATGCAGGAGCAACCTATCAACGGCTCGTTGACAAAGCCTTCGAAAGCCAAATCGGCAAAAACATGGAGGCATATGTCGATGACTTGGTTATTAAAAGCAAGACGGAATACCAAATGCTCGATGATATTCAAGAAACTTTCAAGAACCTCAGAAAGGTTAACATGAAGCTTAATCCTGAAAAGTGTTCATTTGGATTCGAGGAAGGAAAATTTTTGGGCCACATTGTTGGAAAACAAAGCATCAAAGCCAACCCTAACAAAGTAAAAGCCGTCATTGAAACCAAGCCACCAAAGACCAAGAAGGAGGTTGAAAGCTTGAACGGGAAGCTTGCAGCCTTGAAGCGTTTTACCTCAAAGTTAGCCGAAAGATCTCTGCCCTTCTACAAAACGCTCAAGAACTGCTCAGATAAAAAGGATTTCAAATGGACTGAAGAAGCTTTCAACCAGATGAAGCAACATCTAGCTTCCCTACCAGACATTGCGGCACCAAAAACTGGGGAGTTAATATCGGTGTACCTCTCAATCACGGACGAGGCCATCAGTGCAGTCCTCACCATTGAGCGAGACAAGGCCTAGGTACCCGTTTATTTTTTCAGCAAAACTTTAAAATTAGCTGAATCGAAATACCCTCCCCTTGAAAAACTTGCCCTAGCCTTAGTTCAAACAGCTAGAAGGCTTCGAAGGTATTTCCAAGCACACCCCATACAAGTGGTCACCGACCAACCTATTAAGAGTGTGCTTGAAAAACCTGAAAACTCGGGGCGATTAGCCAAATGGGCCATAGAACTAGGTGAACATAACATCACCTATGTCCCAAGGAAAGCTATCAAGGCTCAAGTCTTGGCCGATTTCATTGTGGAAGTCCCAAGCCAAACGGTCACTGAAGTAAACATTGCCACCGCTGAACCTTCCAACCCTGAAGCCTGGAAGCTTTTTACCGACGGGGCTTCAAGCGTTGAAGGGTCAGGGGCCGGATTAATTTTGATCAACCCAAAAGGTTTGGAATTCACATATGCTCTTCGTTTTGATTTTCAGACCACCAATAACGAGGCTGAATACGAAGCACTAATAGCCGGCCTAAGGTTGGCCAAAGAAATGAAAGTTGAAAAGCTTGAAGTGTTCACGGATTCGTTGCTGGTCTCAAGTCAAGTCAATGACAGCTATATAGCTAAAGAGCCCAACATGAAAAAATACAGAGAAAAATCCAAGGAACTGATGAGTACCTTCCAAGCATGCAACATCAAACAGATCCCAAGATCTCAAAACAAGAAGGCCGATGCCCTAAGTAAGCTTGCATCCCTCACTTTTGCCCATCTCACCAAGAAGGTACTAGTAGAAGTGTTGAAGGCCCCATCCATTGATGAATTGGAGGTTCAAGACGTGGTTACTGAAGAAGAACCAAACTGGATGACTCCCATAAGAAAGTTCCTCAAAAATGGTGAATTACCCAATGATCAAGTGGAAGCCAAAAAGGTCGAAATCAAGGCAAGGCAATACATACTACAAGGAGAAACCCTTTACAAAAAGGGTTACCTTGCTCCCTTGCTAAGATGTGTCGGCCCCGAGCAAAGTAAGTACTTGATCAAGGAAATTCATGAGGGCGTGTGTGGAGCTCACTTTGGAGCTAGGTCGGTAGTTGCAAAGCTCATGAACCTCGGATATTTCTGGCCCTCAATGCATCGTGACACAACCGAAGAATTGAAGAAATGTGATGCCTGCCAGATCCACGCACCAGTCCCAAAAAGTCCCAAGCATGATTTAGTCCCAATAACCTCGGCTTGGCCATTCCATAAGTGGGGAATGGACATTGTTGGTCCATTCCCCCCAAGCAAAGGGGGAGTGAAATTCCTACTGGTGGCGGTAGACTATTTTACCAAGTGGCCCGAGGTCAAGCCACTTTCCAAGATCACAGGAAAGCAAGTCATTGACTTTGTCTGGGAAAACATCATTTGCCGTTATGGATTGCCAGGAGTAATTGTCACCGACAACGGAAGGCAATTTGCTGAGAAGCCTTTTAGCGTTTGGTGCAAAGAATACAAAATCGATCAGGTTTTCAGCTCAGTGGCTTATCCACAATCAAACGGGCAGGTTGAGAGAACAAATAGAAGCATAGTGGAAGGAATAAAAACAAGATTGGGAAGATACGAAAGCAACTGGCTTGAAGAATTGCCTAGCGTTCTATGGGCAATTAGAACAACGGAAAAAACAAGCCATAAGAAAACACCTTACAGCTTGGTATTTGGATCTGAAGCTGTGATCCCTGCCGAAATAGGAGTTGTAACCCAAAGAATTGTCAACATGGATCCCGAAGCAAACCAAAAAGAGACCATGTTGAATTTACAACTCCTAGAGGAAGCAAGAGATCAAGCCGCAATTCAAGAAGCCAAATACAAGCAACAGATGGAAGCTTACTACAACAAAAAAGTCAAAAACGAACGTTTCAAGCCAGGGGACCTAGTCCTCAGAAACAACGAAGCCAGCAAGAAAGAAAATCAAGGAAAGCTTGGCCCAAAGTGGGAGGGTCCGTACACCATCCTTGAAGCACACAAAGGTGGATCCTACAAGCTGGCTGATTCAGAAGGCAAAAGGCTTCCAAGGCATTGGAACGGCAAAACCCTGAAAAGGTTCCATGTTTAAACGGAAAGTTTGGTTTGTTTAAGAATGTATTTCGAGCAGGATTATGAATACCTTTTGTAAAAAGCAAGTATTGCTTTAATGAATGAAGTTGTTTTTATCAAACTTGTCTTTCTATCCCAAAATCAGGTTGAGAACCTAGCAAAAAACTCCATGGCAAGGGCCATGTAAGGGGATGAGCTCCCAGGCCACATCGCTCAATAGGTTCAAGGGTTGAATGAGCCTATATAAGGGGTGAGTTCCTAAATCAATACAACTCCATGAGACTTGTTAAGAAAACACAAAATTGTCTCATAGGCGGGTATGAGCAGCCTACACCAAATGCTCCCTAAGCCTTAAAAATATAGTCCACAAAAAGGCTAAAAAACCAAAAGAAATAATAAAAATGATAGGTGCTATCTCTTCTTGTTAAAAATGCCAAGGCTAAGTGTCTGCAGCACTGAACCCTTTTAGGTATAAAAAACATAAGGGCAGCACAAACTCGACAAAGACAAAGTTACAAAAGAACAAAGTCAATTGGACAAAAATCACAAAGGTACAAACCAAGCCAGGACGCAAAACTAAGAAGCCTTCAAGGCTTCAAGCCACCCGGGCAATACCTCGAAACCTTAAAGGCTTCAACCTATTAAAAGACAGCCAAAAGGCTTGGACGGTTAAAATCCAAATGAACTGCCTTGTCCAAAAAGGCACATGCATAAAACCATAATAAATGGAAAATAGTTAAAACATAACATCATATAAAACAAAGCCCCAAAAAGATTTTCAAACATAAGTTAGAGCAAGTCCTAATAACTTGCAAGATTAAACTACTGTTCCAGCGGCCACGAAGGCCTTAAAACACAACCAACAGGAACCTTAAGGGTTCCTAATAACCTAATATTGTTCAAGTTAACATTACAAAACATAAATTGTTTTCAGTGCTAAGAAAGCTACGAATCAAGCATCAACGGATTTGGAAACTCCAGAACCTTCGCCCTTGGCCTTCTTTGTTTTCTTCAACTTTTTAGTCTTCACACCTCCATCACCACCAACCGCTGAAGCCTCCAAGCTTGCATCCTTAGGAACATCCGGCTGACCTGAAAGGGTATCGTCACTATCACCCGAATAAGACCTCTTCCTTGAAAGAGATCCCAGGATCTCAGCACATACCTTCTCATTTAAGCCCTCCGGCTTCAAACCTTGCAACACAGCAAGAGGCTTACCAAAGCAACCGGAAACTTGATGGATGTAAGGATAAGTCAGCTTCTCCATTTGCTCAACGGAGCCTTTAAAAACATCAGAAGCCTTGGGCCGAAACAGAGGTGACTTCTCCAAAGGATGACCGGACTCATGGAGCTTATAACCTGCAATAAGACCTTGGTGTTTTCCTAAATTGAGCAGCTTAGTATAAACATCGCCAAGGGCAGAATTAAACTCTTTGGAATGCAGCAGATAAGTAACCACTTGATGGAAACCCTGCTCAATGAGCCATTGGTTATCCCCAGTAGCCTGAGCAACTGAAGCCTCCAACCCTTCTTTCTCCTTACCAAAAGCCTGTTGCTGAACAAACAAAGCTTCCCGGTCAGCCCTAAGTTTCAACCTATCAGCCCCGAAGCTCTTTTTCAAATCACCCATCTCAATCTCATGCATCTTTTTCAGATCACTAACCTTCTTCTCCCATGCTGCTTCCTTCTCGGCAAAACCAACTATCTCCTTTTTCATCCCAGCCATGGAGGATTTCATTTTATCCTTCTTCTGGGAGAATTCTTCATATTCCCGCATTCTCTGACGAAAACGGGCAATGCCTTGAGGAAGCATGGCAGCAAGATTGCAAGTACTCAAAATCATACGGGACAGCATCAGGTCATCATCCATCCCAGCAATAGTCTCGTGCACTAAGGGAGGAGCAATGTGACTCAGAGCATCCTCACAAACAACAGCATCTTTGAAACTGTCATCATTCTTCACCGACCAAGTAGGCACATAAATCCCTTCCGGGTCCAACCCTTCAACGTCCCTGCTCGAAGACTCCTGAATAGGAGTGGCAACAACCTTCTTGCTTAAAACCTTTTTGCCATGAACAACCAATTCCTTAGCCTTCTCAGCACCTGCTTCAACATCTTGATCTTCCGAAACTTCAATATCGTCACTCAAGTCCACTGGTTCAGTAGAAGTGGATTGAGGACCAGCTTTCAACAACCGACGAGAAGATCGACGGGTTGAAGATTTAGGAGCATTAGACTTAGAAAAACCCTTGGCAGTAGCAGCACTAACATAACCTGAGCCCTCAAACCTTTGATCAGCAGTCCTAACCACAACATTCTCACCAGGAACAGACGAAGCATCCTCAAAAACAACATCAGAAGTATCGTCGCTCTTAATAAAATCCAAAGCAGACATGACTGCAAAAAACAACAACACATAAGTCATAGATTAAGAAAAACATAAAAAGAACAAAAAAGGAAAATGCATACCCATGCCACTCCTCATAAGAACCGGATCCCGATCAACATTCCCCCAAATTTTACTAACCCCTAATAGAACAAGTAAGTGTTCAGGAAAGGGACGAACCCTCGAAGGGCACCCCCGGATGGCATTGAGAAAAACAGCATTCAATTCAGACTCGGAAGGTTCCGGATCATTGAGAACAGCATCCGGATTCCTCCACACCATTTTAAATGGGAGAATAGTATCGGAAACCCAGAAAAAGCGGTCTTTCCAAGCCCCAAGCGTAGTAACCATCGACGAAATAAGGCAGGTATCAACTTTGGTTGTTTCAAAAGTAAACCAATCGCCATTCTTAGCCAAACGAAAAAACCGGCGAAAGAGTAAAAGGGAAGGATCATACCCAAGAGCACGACATAAAACCTCAAAATGCAAAACCCTAGCCATCCCCTTTGGATGAACTTGCCCAAAAGAAACCCGATAATACTCCAACAAGTTCAAAACAAAAAACGAAAAGGGATATCGAAGGTTTGAGAACTCAAAATGACTACAATAAAGGGCAATCGAACCAGAAGGTGGTTTATCAACGGGAACATCACAAGCAGGGGCAGTGGGGTTAAACTTCCTATCAATACCATATTCCATACAAAATAAATCTACCTCCTCTTGTGTTAACCGGGAAAAAGATTTTGCTAAGTCCTTACGAGCACCCATGTTTTGAAAACGGAAAATTCAGAATGCAAGATGAAAAGGAAACCGGAACTAACCTTAGAGAAGGAGAGAAAATGGCAGGAACTTGGAATAAATTGTGAAACAAATGGATAAGTTTGGAAATATAAAATAAATATAAGTCTACAATAGGGGTAATAATGGCAAAACAGTAACTCCTGCGAAAACCGCCACCCTATCAACTGCCATACATCAATCAAATCAATTGTCAGTTATTTGAAATTCAAATTCAAAACATTAACTGCCTTCAACCTTTCAAGCCTTCAAGCAACGAACCCTCGAAACCTTCAAGCAAAAAAATACGTACATAAAAGTCAGAAGTCTTTAAGCTTATCACCCAAAAGCCTCTGACTTGGGGGGCTGATGACGGGGGTAGCTCAAGACTAAATAAAATGATTAAATATGTAAGCGCTCAAAAGGTTAAACGGTTCAACGGTTGAAAAGCTGTGAGTTGGGAAAAGCAATGCAGAAACAGTAGCCGGTCACATCTGAAGATCGCTTCACCAACCCACAGCCGCAAAAGCAAAGCAGGTCTGCAAATGCACACTATTATCCGGGGGTCAAAAGCCTTCAACCCCCGAAAGGGGAAACCCTCCACTGCAAGCGAGGTTACTAGTCTAATCCATTCCACTTCGGGAGATGCTTTCTCTTATAAAATGACACCTCATTTACTTCAGAGAGGACATCCTGACCAGCTCTGATTCTCCAATCTCTGGTCATTCGCATCGAATGCTTGTCTCGCACAAGTCATTCCCTTTCACATCCAACACACACATTCCCTTTGCTACAACTTCCAAATCTGGGTACGACTCAGAAGAGGATCCATAGCAAAGAACAACAATAAACTAGTAAACCTCCTTCCACGTCTCGCAAACGTGGGGGGACCCCACGACCTGCGTTAGGCAAGGTTGAACCCTTCAACCGTTCTGCCTAGCCAGTCCAGCTACCACCGTTGGTCTTGTATTTGTTGCATCAACACTATCTATTGGCCTATATGGTTTATTTACACCATGGCTAATTAGTCATCAAATTCGACAATTCATTAAATAATTAAATAAATTACTACTACTTGGGTTGTAGCCTTCAAAGCTTCACCATGGCTGACTCCTCTGAAGCTCACAATTGTCCAGTTGATCAGAATGATGATGTAAGACTGTACATAACAAGCACCGAGTTAAAGGCTATGTTAAATACAACCATAAATAACGTTGTGGATCGTGTACTGAAGGATCACAAGCGAAAGAGCAATAATACCCCAATTCAAGGTTGTAAAAAGGGTAAGACCGGTTCAAACTATAACCAGTCCAAGCCAAAGGAGGCTAAACCCGAATGTAAGAATTGCGGGAAGAAGAGGCACTTCAGTAAATGTATATATGAACAGTTCAGGGGATGTGGTATCTGTAAAGAGATGGATCACAAGACCCACGAATGCAAGGAATTGAAGAACAACCAACAGTCGGGTGAAAAACCCAGATGCAAAATCTGCAAGAAACAGCACTTCGGGAAGTGCAGGTATGGATCGAACTCGCATACACAGTCGAGAACTTTCGCATGTGGGATATGCAAGTCCAAGGGGCATAAGACCTTGGACTGGAAGATGATGGAGGACGCAACCTGCTATGGTTGCAATGAAAAAGGGCACATTAAGACCAACTGCCCTAAATACGCTAAAAAGCTTGAGGAAGCTAAAAAGATCAAAGCTGGAAGCTCTCAAATGGATGCTCAAGAGACTGTTCAGGATAACAATGTCACAACAGGTACTTTCTTTACCAATAACACTCATGCTAGATTATTAATTGATTCAGGTTCAGATAAGTCTCTCGTAGACAATAGATATTGTAAATCATTAAATCTGCCTGATAAAACTCTAAGCGTTAAGTATGAAGTAAAATTGGCCGATAGTACCTCAGAGACTACTTCAGCAATATTAGATGGATGTTTTATATACATTAGGAATCACCCTTCTCCGCTGCCCTTGTTCGTTAATGGGAGGACTCGATATAGTAATAAGAAAGGATTGGTCGTCTAGTGACCAAGCCCATATTGTGGGTGATAAGAAGCAATCAATTATCAAAACTCCTTATGAGACAACCCTCATAATTACATGTTTCATGTCCACAATGTTTAGGCATCATTTTAGGGCCTTAAAGTAGACTTAACGAGCTTTAAACGTGTTAGAAATGGCTTTAATGCATAACAGGGACCAAGACTGTCATTTTCGAAAGTTTGCTTCTGATCAGAAGACCCAGGCGGCCCGCGTAAGCCCTGGGTGATACCTTAGGCGGCCCGCGTCAGGCCCCAGAGAAAAAAAAATGGTGGAAACGGCCGTCCCCGGAATCGAACCTGGGTCTAGGTCACACCCTTTCGCGCGCCTAGCCAACCGAGCTAGGTGCCTAGTTTGTAAAAATTTCCAATCTGATTAAATATAAGCACATGTACAATAATTTCCTTACTTCTTAGTTCTTACTATAAGTCAACTACTTATCCTCCTTATGTTGACTAAGTATTAGAATCCAAGATTTTACCTCTATGTTTTAGTTACTCTTGGCTTGCTTATGTTGACTAAACTCTAGAAAGGATAAAGTAGAAACCATTAAGTATATCAGTGGTTATGCTAGAAAGGACATGGTAAGGTATACATTACAGTCATTCGATGGCAATACTCTTAATTAGTAAGGACATTAATAAAATCCTCAAGAAGGATCCTTTTAATAAATTGTGGGATGGTCCAAGTTTCTAAGGACCTTATAGAAGACCTATTATCCGCGCCGTGAAATGGAAAAAGATGGAATAAGAGTTTTTCAACTCCCTCATAAGAGCTATAAACTATAGGCATTATGATGCAAACCTTGGATTCATTGGTTGAAATAGTGCTCTTACTCAGTTAACCTAGAATCTAAGCATAATGCACTATATATAATCGTGATGATTTAGCATCAGCTAAGAAGGGACACACTAGGGTTTCAAATCCTAACAACAACAACAACAACCATACCCAGTATATCCCACAAATAGCAGACTATTGGTAGGGTCTGGGGGAGGTGGGATGTAGGCAAACCTTTCCTCTATTCAAGAATAGAGAGGCTGCTTCCTGAGAGACCCCCGGCTCCAAAACAACCAACCGACAGATAGACGAGAAACGGGTAAGTAAATCACGTAGCAATAGGCAGATAAGTCATCAGTAAGCAACATATATGCAAATATACAAGAAAATCATCATATGTTGGTCTACCTAAATCGTAACGAAATCTAACCCCCCCCTCCGCACAGATAGGACACGTCTATACCCTCACCTACTAGTCCTTAACCTTAATCCTACGTCTCCACGAACTCCTATCATGAACCATGTCCTCAGAGAGGTGCAATTCTAACAAATCCTGTTCATTATAAATCCATTATGGATCTTCCTCAGCTACTCACGTTGCATAGATTAAGAAATAACCAGTCAAAGCTAAGACTGCCCTAAAGTTGTCTAAGATTTTACAGCTAAGTTTAAAAAGGATTAAGAATGGAGGCGCTTAACCCTCCTGATGAATGATTAGAGGCAATTCACGTTAATAATGACAACAGATAAATCCCATATTGTGATTTGACTGCTAGGAGATACGTTTGGGTTTAGGTGCTGCTAAGTCTTTTATAAGATCTTAAGCTTAGCAAACTTTTAGAAATTTTCCCGTAAGAACTCCAGATATTAAGCGTAAGATAAAACTTACCTGCGAAATCATAAGAACCATTTCTTCTGTTCTTGTCAGAAACCTCCAGTCATAGAAATTTTCCTCTCTCGAGAGGAAGTGCGTCAGCACATATAATTGATATCTCTTTAATCTCTATCGATTCCGAATACCAATTTGTATGATAAAAGCATCATATAAGGATTGGTGTATCTTAATAAATTCCATAGATTGCTTCCATGCCTGATCAGTATGGAGGTTTAATGCATGGGACCACAAAGATATTCCGATTGTCATAGCATACTAAAGTCAACTAATGGTATTCAAAGGAGATATCCTGAATGGAATTGTCCAAGTAAATGTTCCAGATCGAGGAATTCGTGGACTCGTATCGTAAATGTGTCACTTAATTGACACAAGCAATGATGGATGAATTGGAGCTTGAGATTTGTAAAATATCTGTAAACTCCTTCTATCTTGATTATCTTCTCCTAAGATTTCCCTGTTTACCCATGAGAGGCAGGTAGAGTTAAGGTTATATCCCATTTAAGGATTGAATTATTATGAAATCGCCAAGACAACTAGTACCATCATTGGGAGAGTCGAAAACCCTGACTAACTAAGTTTTAAAAATAGAGGGTTCATATAGCCTAACTCAATACCTTGAGAATTCGGTATAATTAATTATGAAAGACGGTTTATTTTGCTTATGCATTATTACCGCAACCCTAATTAGGCAACGATTAAGAATTTGCCATCAACTGCCCAGGATCGTCGATCTGTTCGACTAACAGCAAGGATTAACTATCCCTTAAAAATTAGTTAAGCGGTGGTTGGAATAACCATATCACATTAAAATGAGCTTTTCTATAATAGTTGATATATATAAGTACAAGACTGCTCCTTTGGGGACCTAGTGTAGATGGAATGTTAAACATCTATTGATAGGACAATAGATTGGTAAGTCCAACTAACAGGATCTGAAAGTTGTATTGGAAACAACAAATAAGATCACGCAGATTCATAACCTTTAGTAAGATGCCAGTATTCGGCAGAAAATCAAGGATAAATGAAAATAGCAAAACCTTATAAATTCTTGTTAAGGAATAAGGTTCAACAAAAGATATCACCCAGGAAGGGTGTGCCACATTTGTTAAGTCATCAGGTTAGTTAAGCTCTGAATATATAGAATTATTCGAAGGAAATCGAATATATCAAGATCAAGTAGCTTATAAGCTAAAACCTATTTAAGGAGCTTGACGGAGCTTGCAATACATTGCACACTAGTGACGGAAGGATGTGTTTCGCCAGTAAGTCAAGAAACACTATCACATAATGATATGCAGAATTATGACGTGATGAGCATCCTGTATCGATTATGAATCAACAGGTAAAGAAGCTCCAAAAGGATACATGTACCTAATATAGGAGTCACTTTGGGAGCTTGGAAAGACTCCAGATATGTTATAGAAGTTAAGTCCATTATGCGTCAAAAAGTGCTTCCATCATTTTAGCAAATCTCGAGGTCGAGATTTCTTTTAAGGGGGTGGGGATGTAACACCTCGAAAAATTTACGTCCAATAATGTATTGACACGTGTCATAAGCTTTGAACGTGTGCAAGAATACTTTAGAGGGACTAAAGTTGACAAACAAAGAAACTATGTGAATATAAGGGTTCAAAACGTCAACAATGAATAAATATGCTTTACAATAACCCTACATGATGTTTATAACCTTAAACGAATGGATCATGGATCATACGAAGCGAATTGTGAAAGAAAGTGAGAGATTACAAACTACAGGGGTTAAATGTGTCAACATGTTAAGATATACCTCTGAGTGACCTTTTAGCAAACCCGAAGCTTTGTAACGATTAATTATGCTCACTAGAATGTGCCATAAAAATTTCACCAAGTTTCGTTACCATATGAGAAAGTTATGATAAAATTCGTGTGTGAGGGTTAGATTCGACAACAGTGAAAATTAGGGCTTTTCGGGTGATCACAAAGTTACCCGGGGACTTTACAAAGTGGGTGTAAATCTAAAAGCCCCCATATATCAATTATAAAGTCTTAAAATGCAAGAAACATTGTGATAACGACCTTTCGGGGGACCAAGGACCAAAATGCAATAAAAAGGAAAGTTCAAAACCTGAAACCAGCCTCCAGGCGGCCCGCGTAAGGATTGCCAATATCTCAGGCGGGCCGCGTCCGACTTCCAGATGCAGAAAAAACCCACAGGTGGCTGTATCAACCTTGTAACCGACTTAAACTTCAAGATTTCGATTCTATGGGCTGCCTAAAGTGGTTTATAGCCTATAGAGGACATATGTACTGATCCTTGAACATTGGTAGACCCATTTGGCATCAATCTATGATGATCAAAGTTCATATATAAGTCACAAAGTTGCAACATGCAACCACACTTCATTTCTGGACATTTTGAGGAGCTCAAGAACTGATACAATACTTTCTAATCATCCATTAAACAAGTGTAAGTAACCTTGACCCTTCTTAATTAAGATTTGTTTAGTTAATAGTCTAGAAATCAAACCGTCGTAACTACGGTTTGACTTAGCGATAAATCACAAACGGTCCAGAGTTTTGTCGAAACGAAAGTTGTTATAAGTTGGTAATTATGTGGGCTTTAAACCCTTAAAAGGGCACCCATTGATTCCAATCCTAACTATGTCGTTTGTCGAGTCAAACTTCTTCCGAAAAAGTCAACAGAACCATTAAACATGTAATTAACGATACAGAAGGCGTGTAATCTGTTTTATCATGCATATAACTTGAAAATAAGTATAATAACTTGTCTAAGCTTGTTTAATTCGACAACTCTCTGTATTGAACCGATTCGGAGCCGAAAGTCGCATAGTTTGACTTTCTACTTTGACCTCGATTCTGACCCGGTTTTGATAGGTTTAGACATGCCTTAAAGTTCCATTAGGACCTAGTTACATGTTAGTATAATCCTCTGCGTTTATACTACTCGAATCCTTAACTATACGAGATTTTTGAAGATGTAAAAGTGCAAAAGTCTTTGTTACTGATTATAAAACATGTCCCTAAATTTTCACGTCAATCGGAAGTCTAGATTAGGAGTTATGCTTAATAACGTAATTATAAACACTTTTATTAATTAAACGGCGTCATTAGCGTAAAGCCTATCTAAACCCAATTTTTGACACCAAACCTTTTACCCACTGATGTAATATAATATTTTGGGATTTTTAAAGATTTTTAATTATTTTTAAACTGATCATAAGCTAGGATTAGTGCCTTGATTCGGTAAATACCGAATATACCCTTTTCGGCCATAAAATGAGTTTTACAAATCCTTTGGATACCAATCCAATTGCTACTGATTTTAAATAATAAATGAAGTGTTTTGAGCCTGTTTAACTGATCGGAAAACTCAGAATCCTATTTTAACCCGTACATCGCTTAAAACGGCTTTATACGCGTATTATACGCATAGTTTGAGTTTAAAACCATTTTGTTACATAAGACTTAACATCAAATTTTATAACCTGATAAATTAAGTTATTTTACTGATGTATTCAGACCTGAATCTCAGAAACTTAAATAATCTCTTTTATAACCTTTAAAATGACCAAAATACCCCTGCGGGGCATAACTAAGGATTTAACTCGTTTTGGGCATAACGGATGGTATCTTACTGATATCACAACATATTTAAGGCATATTAACTTAGGAAACCTGTTTAGGACTCTTACGGTTACCCGTTACGCTTTTTACGCGTTCGGTTCGGTGTATGTAACTAGTTTACATAAATTAGCCGAAACGGGTCAAACCTTATCGGTTTTATCTAAAAAAATCCAGAATGTGTATGAAATACCCATATTATACAAGTCGTCAAACTTGTCGGGTCTAAATCACATTCTATCCCGGTTTTCGCTTTATCATGCGTTTGAACTGTACCTTCCTTTTGAAAACTAATCGGTCTAAGTCAAGGCTTAATTAAAGACCCGTTAGGATTCTAATAGGTTATTAAAAACCTTCGTTCTAGATTTAGGAGCCCAGTAAAAGCTATCTGTACTTGCTGATTTGATACGGCTGGGATTGAATTTATATTTAGCTCAGGTAAATACTTTTAACTTATTTCCCTATACGGGCTTGGGGTACGGTATATAAAATACCGCTTGGTCGGGCATTGAATCTTTAATTGTATGAAGGTTAAAGTATTGAGATGTTCCGTTTAATTTGTTTTGTTTGCTTAAAGCCTTTGGGGGTTAATGACCGTTGTCCCGGATATCCCTGGCATCATTTTACGAAATGGCCACGACCTCAGCACCCGGCGTAGGCGTACGCCGTCGGTGTCTCATAAATAATGTGGTGTGTCTATTGATCTTTAACCCGGCTTGATCAGGGCTACTGAACGCATAAGAAACATGTAAATCCTTTACAAGTTTATATATTTAAATAATTATCCCAAGTTAAAAAAATATTATTTGTGCCATGTGCATTCAATCAATCATTTTTAAAAACCTTTTCAAAATGAGTCGGTTGATTGTATTTACCAGTGTAAGCTGACGTATTTTCCCAAAAAGGCTAAGTGCAGGTAGTAATCGGAATTGGCTGGCTACTCCTAGCATCAATAAAGAGTCTCGCAAGCTTAGATGCCTAAAGTCTGTTGAACATAGTTATTTTTATTTTCGATCCGCCTATGGATCCTTTACTTCCGTTGTAATACTTGACGTTATATTAATTCGGATTGTAATTTATTTATCCTTTTGCTTCCGCTGTGCATATTAAATATTGTGTTGTTTGACTATGATGTTGCCTACCGGGCCCACCGGTAAAGTGTGGAAATATTGGGGTGTGACAAAAAGGCAACCAATTTAAAGTGGGAATCTGAACCTTCAGATGGATTGCCAGATAATATTGACGTCACATTCACATCGTCTGACACTGATCATGAGTCTGAGTTAATAAAGAAAGTGGTCGATCAGGTGTTGGATAAGGATGAGGAGTCAAAGTCAGAGTCTAAATCTGAAAATTCGAGTTCATCAGACAGTTCGAAATCATCGATCAAAAGGGTTTACAATAATGATTTTCTGATATCAAAAAATAATTTGAATAACGAAACATTCAAAGTAGCATATACTTTGAATGATTCCGACAAATTATATTCTGATGAAGAATTTCCAATAAGAAGTGTACAAACTGAACAGATTAAAAAGGTTTTCAAATTAACAGAAACTAATATTTCTGAAATAAAAGATAAAAATCTTTCTGAAAAACCTAAACAACACACTTCAAGAGTTCAACAAAGGTTAAACAAGAAAAAAGGTTTTGGTCTAAATCACTATAAGAAACCAAATCACAAAAATAATTTCAAAAAGAAAGGATTAGGTTTTATTCCAAAAGAAAATGAAAAATATGTTAAAGATTTTAAATCGAAAGTTGTTTTTGTATCAGGAACATCTTCTGAAGAAGAAAAAAAGAATTTGTTCAGAAAGCAGACAAACAAAGAATTCCTTGCTAAGAAGCAAGAGGGATTGAAGAATGATATTGCTCAGAAGAAGGAAATGAGAACCTGTTATCAATGTAAAAAAGTTGGGCACATTGCATGGAATTGTCCAAAGGCAACCCAAACTAAACAAGGAGTCTCTGAAAACTTGAAAGAAAAGTTGGTTGATAATGAACCACCAACCAAACAATTTAAAGTGTTCAAAAATTCAAAATTTGAGGTTGGTGAGAGTTCAACACGTTTTTACAAAAGAAGAGTGAACCTGAACAATCACAAGTGGGTTGTTAAGAAATCAGAGACACTTTCTGGCGATGAATTTGTTTCTTCGGAAGCAAAGGAGCCACTTTCTGGCGATGAATCTGACTCGTCAAAGTCAAAGGAGCCACAAGTTGAGCTAAAAAGAGAAAAGTCAGTACCGCCAATGGATGATGTCAACTTTCCACCATTGCGGGCTGCAAATTTAAAATCAAAAGTTGGAAAAGTAGAGATTTCGAATCAATTCTATTCTGAAAAGAAAGAATTCGATGTCGAAAAAGATTTTAATGGCAAAGTGAAACACATCTTTGGTAAGATGGTTGATGGAAGGGCAAAAAAGGATAAAAGAATTTTATGAATCAAAGAGGAGAACTTACACACCGAGTGAAAATAACTCGGATGCACCCACGACTGGTCATGCTTAGGTGTCAGCATTCTTTGATTGAAATCCTGACTTGCCGGAACTCCCAGGTTGGTAATTGGGGAGTAGGAATCAGCATCTTTCTTGAGAAATTCACAACTGTGATATTTCGATTTACAAGTAGTATTGTTGATAAGAACCTACAAGTGGTTAATCAAGGTCATTAAGTTGAACTTGATTTAACTTTCATATAAGTGGTTAAAGAAAAGGAAAAGTGATAGTTTTTTACAAATGGTTGAAAGAACAAATTGATGAAAGAATCCTCATGATCTGTGAAATCAACAAAACTAATTTTCCAGAAAAACCATTTTGATTAAAACAAACTTAAGTATTTTGAAATCATAATAAGAAAATAGTTTGTTGTCAGGGGGAGTTTTGATTGTTTATGCTAAGAAAATGGAGAATTAAAGCAATTCACATCAGTTTGTCAGTTTATTTGTACAGTTTATTGCTTTTACTTTCAAAATTTTCCCTGAAAATAAAAAATTGAAACATATTTTTGATTTTAGGGGGAGTAAAAAATTTAGAAATTTTGAAAATTTGAAAAATCCAAAAACATGATAAAATCTAAAAACCAAAAACATCGAAAAATCAAAATGAGTTTTGTTGTGAAAAAGAGGAAATGATAGTACATCAGTAGACAATCACAGTACGCTAAAGAATTGGAAAGTTAAAATGTGATAAACGGTCTCACTGATGATATGCCAGTAGATTTTTACACGCTTAGTAGATTGTTTTCGAGATATAAACCTAAATATCAAATACTTACTTATCTCGTGGGGAACATCTCTCGGATATATAGGTAACCCCTGAAATCTTGTTTAAAGGGCTTTCTATTTCTGACATACTAGGTCTTTGTGCGTGATGATATCTGGGGTATTATACCAGGACTTCTGATTTTGCGGGAGCAATAGCCTAGTCCTCGTATAATACTCGGCACTGCTTTAATCATAAAGCTCACCCCCATCATAAAAAATGATGAAACGTTGAAAAATGCTAATCATGTGCTGTTGAAGAAAAGATCCCCGAACGGGACACACCTAAAGTCGAGCCATCATTTCTTTGTCTGAACGGAAGTTCTAACCTGAGCTCTCATGGTCTTGCATTACCCATTTACAGATATCATTAGTGTACATTCACCTGTAAGACTGAATATAGGAGTCTGGATACGGGAGTATATTCTGAGGTGGGACACGCAAATAAGTTAAGTGCTTAAAACACTAATCTCGTATCTCGAATCAGTTGAACTTTGTGTGAAAATTTAAGTGGATCAGTATACTGACAATCTAAGTGAATCGTTTAGAACTTAAAGTGTTTAAAGCTCAACGGTACTAGTGATTTGTCATAAGCTGATATGATCCTCTTACACAAACTCACAAAAAGATGTCTGTATATAGTTTATTTCCCAAAATCCAAAAAGATTTTAAGTGTGTTTTAGCATAAAATTTTGAAAAATCAAAAAGATTTTATTTCATCTTAGTTTCGACACTGATGTTGGAAAGCTGATTTTCAAAATTCCAAGTGCTGAACATGATGAACAACAGGGTTGGGAGAGTTTGTTTGAAATGAGAAATGATTTTGAAATGATTAAATGGTTCATTAATTTGAAACCAAATTTAAGTGTTACGAATACAAATGGTTAAGCAGAGATCATAAATGAGAGATCATGTTGATTTGAGTATGTGTCAAGTAATTTCTAAAATTATTATAAATAAAAAAAACCTTATGTTTTGGGTAGAGTATGTGCAGGTAAAAAGCTCTGAAAAAGCTAGGTTTCGACTCCTGAGGACTTTCCGCATAAGCATATGCAGATTAGAGTCAGGTTTCTGATCCTGTTGCTACGGAGAGCCAGGAGACGTTCCTGAACCTGTGAAAGATGCAGATTGTGAATTCCAGACTGCGATCCCAGCTTGTCGAAAGGGGGAGTCTGAAGACGAAGAGCCAGATTGAGATTCTGGAAGAAGAAGATAGAGATTGATGAGGATGCTTACAGAGAAAGATACTTTGGAAGAGAGCGTGAAGACTGATCAAGACTGAAGACTTAATACACTGAAAACTCGTCAACATCCAAGGGGGAGTTTGTTAGTGCTTATGTCTGTTGACTTCGTCTTGTATCTAGTCATGTAACTAGATAGATAGACCAAGACACGTTGTACGAAAGAATCGGGAAACAGGCCAGAACCAGCAGGTTCATGCGACCTGGCCAGTTCGTGCAAACTGACCAGTTCGTGCGACCTGGACATGTCTAGTTCGTGCGACCTGGCATTTCCTATAAATAGGTGGTCTTGGGTCTTCATTTGTAACGTTGTGATTCCAGTAGCGAAGCTCTGCTGAAGTGTCGCCAGATCTGTAATCACTATCAAATCAATACAATCGATAGTTAAAGTGATTCTAAGTGTTAATCAAGCTGCTATAACATCAATACGTCTGATTCTGCCTTTCGTATTGATCGAGAACTCTTCTGATCGACTCGTTTGATCGATTCCCCGATCCTACAAAGTGGACCGACAAATTACTATTATCTAAGACAATGGTTTATTAACTAGGATTTCAAAACTTAACTAAGTGGTTGAAAATAATTATTTAGAAACAAGTTCCACACTCGGTTCGATAATTGCAATACCTAGGGTTCCTACATGTTTTAACTTGATTTAGTTGCATATAGTGATTAACGAATTTAGTGTCACGTGGCTTAGGTGCCAAAAGCTATCATTGTTACAGGAACGGACCGTAGTACACTTCTTTACCAAGAACATGTAAATCTTAACCTAAGATAAGGCATAATTGCACATAACCATTTCGCAAAGTCAAATTTTATCATCACTCGACAATTTACGAATTCGAAACAAATGCAAGACAATTATCAAAGGTTTCAAGTACTAAATAACTTGTCACGAAATCAAAGCAAATACAAATGTTTAAACCCTAGAAAATCTTACAAAGTCTACACCGGGGTGAAACCCTAGAAAATTAGCCTCTCATGGTGTTGGAGGATTGGAATCCGGATCTTGAGGATGAAGAACTAGCAATAGAAATCTTGGTTTTTGGATGATCATCATGATTGGGAATCGTTAGAGAGTGTTTTCCTCCTTTTTTTTTCAAATGAATGGGAGTTGAAGGAATAATAAAGTGTAACCCTCCCTTTCCAAAATTGACTTTTTTCTCTCAAAAAATCCCGTTTTTACTAATTAGCCGGTGTGCAGCAGATAATATGTCAATTTCTGGCCTTTCAAAACCTTAGATTTTGATTCGTCTCATCGAGCTACCCCAAATACATATATTATAACCCCCAAAACTCATTTTCTATCTCAGGATAAGCTAAAATTAAGTTTGGACTGTTTCTGGCGCAGAGTTCAGCTCAGTTTTGCCTCTTTTTGAATTTTTTTTCAATTATGTTCTCTCTAGCATCTGCACAAAGCTTCAGTAAATCTCCAAAATGCACCTTAGACCCGTCAATGCCTGCAAACACAAACCATATCAAAGTAGTGTATTCTAGAAAGTAACTTCGTGTGATTAACCAAAATTAAAACCATTAAGCTATGGAATTTTACCAACCCATCAGTTACCTGCCTATGTGTATTTCACATGAAACCTGGAACATGTGTACTTGATTTAATTGCTAGACTACATGCATGGATGTGTGGTTAATTATACATGTAAACCCCAATAGGGTTCGGTTGACAAACTTGGAACACCTAACTTAAATTACCGAGCAAACCTAAGGTGAGTTCACTACTCTTTTTCACAAGCATGCTTCCCAGGGAGGGATAAACGGGTAAATATTCCAGGGAGGAATACAGGTTTTACTGGGTTTAGATTTGATGTTGGATAATACACTCATAACTATCACCTTAAGTCCCATCTACTACCGAACTAGTTGCCGGGGAGGCAATGGGGTTATTAGTTGATAGCGCTATTAGGTTTGGCACCCTCACACCGTACCGGGGAGGACGAGCGTGAACTAATGACCTTAATCACTCGACCAATGTTGATAGGCATTGGGGAAGGGCAAACAAATTGACGCCATCTTGCGGTACTCGAGTTGTTATCAACATGCTTTTAAACTAAACACTTGTCAATTTAAAGTTTTACAAAACTGTGAGCTCGCCAGCTTTATGCTGATACACTTGTCTGCATGCCTGCAGGCCGTTAGGTACATGGATGTGGAACCTGCTGTCTGGGATTGCTGGAGTAGTCTTGGGTCGAGATACATGAAAACACGAGACAAGTCTATATGTTTTTATACTCTTGGGTTTTGAATTATTAAAACAATGAATTATGCTTCTGCTGGACATGTTGGGTTTTAAGTTATGTTTTGAAATACATTATCTTAATGAATGAGAACTTTTATTTAATATCTCGCTATTAGTTCAATGTGATTAGTGGTTGGATCCTGGTACATCACACGCCCCGTGGGGGTTTCCATATGTGGTATTTTGGGGGTGTGGCAGTTTGGTATCAGAGCCAGGTTATAGTGAACTAGGTTTTAAAACGTATTTTTATAAAACTAGACTATAACTGAACAATTCTGAAATCGACCATGACACTCAGCTCCATATTGAAAGGTTCGTCCTTCGTTACTTTATGTACTACATACCTAGTGTACCCTTACTTACGATAATTCTTACAGTTACATGCTAGACACTACGATACGATTACATGTGTTGCTTACTTATGTTATGATGCTTTAATTGTGTGACAACACCTTTATACTTTCGTAATTCTTAGTTTTGTGATGTCGTTTGTTTTGTTACTCGAAACTGGGCAAACTTTTAACGCAAGTTAAGAGGAGCTGAGAAAAACATGCAAACTGCCTTATCATTATGGGTGCACACATAATGGTAATGTGGGGTGCATGTGAGTCCCAGTGAGGCTTAACAAGTGCGAAAGGGGTTCTGTTCCATTATCCGACATAATGGGAAAATTTTGTAATCTTTAGAAGTCATAGCAATGATTGACTTCTACACGATCACAATCCTTAACTTTTACCACTCTTCTTATATAGAATCATGAGCGGACATGGCGGACACAATGGTGGACGTGGTGGTGGCCGCGGCGGTGGACGTGGCAACATTGTTATGTCCCAGGCAGAGCTGACTGATCTAATCAATACTCGCGTGGTTGAAGCCTTAGCATCTCAGCAGGCGGGGATGATTTGTACCAAACGTTCTTTATTCCTGTGTTGTGTACTCGACTCTCACTCGTGCGTTGTATTTTCTTTTGTCTTTAGGTCAACCTGTAAACCAGAACAATCCGCCTGCTTGTACGTTCAAGACGTTCATGGATTGTAAGCCACAGACATTTAGTGGAACCGAAGGGGCATTGGGACTACTCCGTTCGTTCGAGAAAGCCGAGTCAGTTTTTGCTATGTGTAACTGTCCCGCTGGGGACAGGGTGAAGTATGCTACGGGCACACTGGAGGATGGTGCCTTAAGCTGGTGGAACACCCAGGTGCAAATGTTAGGCATCGAGATGGCAAATGCAACTACCTGGGATGACTTCAAGGAGTTGATACGGGAGGAGTACTGTCCTCGTGATGAAATTCAGAAGTTAGAAAATGAGTACTACAACTTAAAGATGGTGGGATCTAAGATTGAGGCGTACATGAAGCGATCTCATGAACTTGCGAACATGTATCCTAACTTATCACGACCACCACACCGGAGAATCGAGCTGTACATCAACGGTTTAGCACCGCAGGTAAAGTATTTAGTCACTGCAGCAAACCTTGACAATTTGCCCCGAATCATCCGATTAGCTCACAAGATCACCAACCAGGAGGTGGAGCATGGCTCGCTACTACTCCTGCTAATGATAACTAGCGTAAATGGAATGATGCGGACAAGGCGTCCAACCCAACCCAATCGGAGAAGAAGCCCGACAACAACAACAGTCGTAGTTTCAGCCAGTCATCCTCTGTTAAACAAAGCCAGGTCAGCAATCCGAACCAAGGCTCCTATGTGGGAAGGCAGCCAAAGTGTAACAAGTGCAACTATCATCACCGTGGACCGTGCACCCGAGCCTACCATAGGTGTGATAAAGTGGGGCATATGGTAAAGGATTGTAGGGCTCTGTTTCCAAAGTAACAGCAACCGAAGTACCAGCAACAGTAGCCGCAGCAGCAACAAAGGCAACAACCCCAACAAAACCAAGGTAACCGGAGGGGATGTTTTTAGTGCGGGGACCAGGGCCACATTAAGAGGGATTGCCCTCAGTTGAATCAAAATGGCAATAACAACGGGAATAACAACCACCAGAATAACAACAATGCTGGGAACAACAATGGAAATAATGGTGGTAATGGTGCACGTGGAAGGGTATTTACGATTGGCGCTGTTGATGTTAGGAACGATGGCAACGTCGTGACTGGTACGTTTTCTGTGAACAATCTTTTCGCTTATGTATTATTCGACTCTGGCGCCGACAGGAGTTATGTGTCCTTGGGGTTCAGTCTACAGTTAGGGTTAGCCCCGACACCTCTCTAAACCAAACATGTAGTAGAATTGGCTGATGACAAGTCAATTGAAGCCTCACACGTTCACTTAGGGTGCAAACTCGATTTGGTGGGTCAAGTGTTTGACATTGACCTTCTTCCTGTTACTCTTGGTAGCTTCGATGTAGTTGTTGGTATGGACTGGCTGTCTAAACACCATGCTGATATGCTCTGTAAAGAGAAAATTGTACGTATTCCTATCCCTGGTGGAGAATCTCTGTCTGTCCAATGTCGTCGAAGTGGTGCAATGGTTGGCATCATTTCGGCTATGAAAGCCTAGAAGTGTTTACGGAAGGGCTATCCTGCTATTCTAGCACTTGTCACCGACACTCAGCTCGAGTAAAAGAGAATCGAAGATTTACCAGTTGTCTATGAGTTTCCTGATGTATTTGCCGAATAACTTCCAGGATTGCCTCCACACTGTCAGGTGGAATTCCAGATTGATCTTACGCAAGCAGCCGCCCCGATTGCTCACGCTCCCTATCGTCTTGCACCAGGAGAGTTGCAAGAACTGTCTAATCAACTTCAAGAACTGTTGGATAGAGGCTTTATCCGACCTAGTTCTTCGCCGTGGGGAGCCCCGGTCCTATTCGTGAAGAAGAAAGATGGTTCTTTTCGTATGTGTATCGACCACCGGGAACTCAACAAGGTGACGGTCAAGAACCATTATCCTCTACCACGCATCGACGATCTGTTTGACCAGTTGCAAGGGTTAAGCTTCTATTCGAAAATCGACTTAAGGTTGTGCTATCATCAGATGAGAGTCCGAGAGGAGGATGTTCCTAAGACAGCCTTCCGAACAAGGTACGGCCATTACGATTTTCTGGTCATGCCATTCGGGTTAACTAACGCACCAGCGGTATTCATGGATCTCATGAATCGTGTGTGCAAACCGTACTCGATGATTTCATCATTGTGTTTATCGATGACATTCTGATCTATTCTAAGAGCAAGGAGGACCACGAGTGGCACTTGCGTCTTATCTTGGAGCTCCTGAGGAAGGAGCAACTTTACGTGAAATTTTCTAAGTGCGACTTCTGGATTCGAGAAGTACACTTCCTTGGTCACATTGTTAACGAATTAGGAATACACGTGGATCCCACTAAAACCGATTCTAGCAGAAACTAGGCAGCACCGAAGAATCCTTCGGAGGTGCGATAATTTCTTGGTCTCGCTGGATACTATCGCAGATTTATTAAAGACTTCTTAAGGATCGCTCAACCTCTCACTGCGTTGACGCAGAAAGGCGTTGTATATTCTTGGGGAACAAAGTAGGAAGACGCCTTCCAACTGCTGAAACAAAAACTATGCAGTGCACCAATCTTGTCCTTACCTGAGGGTATCAATGATTTTGTGGTATACTATGATGCTTCTATTCAGGGTCTCGGTTGCATGCTAATGCAACGCGAGAAAGTGATAGCTTACGCTTCTCGATAGTTGAAAATTCACGAGTGGAATTACACGACTCTCGACTTGGAGTTGGGAGCTGTGGTCTTTGCGCTAAAAATCTGGAGGCACTACTTGTACGGTACTAAATACACTATTTATACCGACCACAAGAGCCTCCAGCACATCTTTGATCGGAAAGAGTTTAACATGCGACAACGACGCTGGGTGGAACTCTTAAATGATTACGACTACGCGATCAAGTATCATCCAGGAAAAGCTAACGTCGTAGCTGATGCCCTTAGTCGGAAGGACACGAAACCTAAACGTGTCTGAGCTTTACAGCTCACCATCCACTCTAACCTACCTGACCAGATTTGTTCTGCCCAAACTGAAGCGTTGAAAGACGAGAACCTTAAAGCTGAAGCCATGCGGGGCCTGGAGAGACAACTTGTAGAAAAATCTGACGGTATTCGCTATTTTATGGAGCGAATATGGGTCCCTTTATACGGTAACCTTAGAGAGCTTGTGATGGACGAAGCACACAAGTCTCGATACTCGGTTCACCCAGGTTCTGATAAGATGTATGAGGATCTAAAAGTGTTATATTGGTGGCCGCGCATGAAAGCCCACATAGCTATGTATGTGGGCAAATGCTTGACTTGCGCAAAAGTCAAGGTGGAATACCAGAAACCATCTGGTTTTCTTCAGCAACCAGAAATACCCATGTGGAAATGGGAACAGATTGCCATGGACTTCGTCACTAGACTACCTAGAACTCAGGCCGGGATCGATACCATTTGGGTGATCGTCGACCGTCTCACGAAATCTGCACACTTCCTAGCGATCAAGGAAACTGAAAAGTTCTCACAACTTGCAGGTATTTATTTGAAGGAAGTGGTTTCTAGGCACGGGGTGCCCACTTCTATTATCTTTGATCGTGATCCGTGTTTTATATCCGACTTATGGCAAGCAATGCATAAATCTTTTGGCTCACGTCTAGACATGAGCATTGCTTATCACCCCCAGACGGATGGCCAAAGTGAGCGGACCATCCAGACACTAGAAGACATGATGCGAGCATGTGTGATCGATTTTGGGAAAGGTTGGGAAAGACACCTACCCCTGGTAGAGTTTTCCTACAACAACAATTATCATTCCAATATTCAGGCAGCTCCGTTTGAGGCAGATCACAGGTCCAGAACTTGTACTTGAAACCTCTGAGAAGATTGTTCAGATCAGAAATCGTATGGCGGCAGCGCGTGATCGCCAAAAAAGTTGTTAGTGCATGCGTCTGTCGACTTCGTCTTGTATATATTTAGATAAATCAGGGCACGAAATACGAGATATATGTCATATATAGAGTTTGTAGCATGTTCAAGCGAAATAGCATTAAGTGATTTCGCTTGAAATGATCATGACCAGTTCAAGCGAAATCACCTCATGTAATTCCGCTTGAAGACTGATCTCGCTTGAGAGATGATTTCGCTTGAGACAGTTTCAAGCAAAATCAGAACCCTATAAATATCTCATGTGCTGATTTCATTTGTAACAGTTTCCGGTTGAGCCACGAAGTGCTGCCGAAGTGTCGTCTCTTTGTAAAACGTTATAGAATCAATACTACGACAGTTTAAAATGATAATCTTGCTGAATTGATCTCAGTTTGTCTATTTCCGCCTTTCAAACTGAGCAAAACTCTTCTGATTGACTCGTTAGATCGTTTCACGATCCTACAAGTGGTATCAGAGCACAGGAGGAAGAGTTCATACCAATTCACCCGCAAATTCTGATTTTCTACACCTTCTTTCAAAATTAAACAAGTTTTCACGGATAAAATTGGCTAAATTTTTCACAATGTGTGAGTAACTGTGTTTTATCAAACCCTTGAAAATTTCAGAACCTAAATCGACCATTTGATTGACCAATTGGACCAAAATCAGATCGATTTGATGACATCATGCTGATTCCGCTTGAATCTGATTGTTGATTCCGCTTGAAAACTGGGATTCCGCTTGAAATTTCGACTTGATTCCGCTTCAAACTTGTTATTACGTTTCAAAAGGGTTATTCCGCTTGAACGATTCAAGCGAAATCAGGTATTTCGCTTGAAAGGAGTGTTTCAGCTTGAAAGTTGTGTTTTCGCTTGAACAGGGATCTCGCTTGAATTGGCATTTCGCTTGAAAAGGGTGATCTTGATTAGTTTGTGATTTCTCTTGAGATTGACTGTTTGTAAACTTTTGAAAAATGAAACATGGAGAACGAGTTTTATAATGCGTTTGCTGGTCCAATGAATATTACTCAAAGTACATTGCTTGAAAATGAAACAGGGACATCACAAAAACCGCCTAAGCTTTTGGATATTGATGATTATAATGGTTGGTCCGAACGTTTTGGTAATTGGGTTGAAGCTTATCATTTGGATGCATGGGAACATACTGAAGTTCAATATGAAAGACCAACAAAGAATGGTAATCAGATAATGCCAATCAGATAAATGAGTGCTGATGAGAAAAAGAAGTATAGAGATGAGACATTGATGGTGAGTCTGTTACAGCAAGCGATTAAAGAAGACATTTTGGTTCTGCTTCAACATGATGGAAGTGCTTATTCGATCTGGAATGAATTGGAAGCAAAATTTCTGGGAAGTGATGATATGCTCAAGAACAAAATGTCACTTTTGAAGAAAGAATTCGATTTATTCTGTGGTTTGAAATCAGAAAACACCAAGCAAATTATTGAAAGATATTGTAACTTGGTGAAAAATATGTCGAAATTAGGCATAAAAAAGGATACAGATGAGCTGATTGAAAAACTAGCTGATGCGTTACCACATGATATTTGGGGAACATATCTGATGATGTTGAGAAATAATAGAAAGGAATATAAAAAGCTAACATTGGGAGAGTTCATCAAACATCTTGAAGCTCAAGAGATGTAGCAAAGAAAGATTGCTAGAATGAAGAATTATGATGGAGAACAAGATATCGGATTGTATTTCAAAGGTGGTGTTAATGAAAAGACAAATTTTTCTCCAAAAGTTGGAACTGCTTTCAGTGTAAAAGATTCTTCAGAAAGTTCATCTCAGGGATCAAGCAGCAAAACTGGATTCTCTTCATTTCCAACATTTGATCCACATTTTTCTACAACAAAAAGTGGCAAAGTTCTTCAATGTAACATTGCTTTGAACCTTGAAAATGATCAGAATTATACCGAGGAAGTTGCTAAAAGCCACATGTCTTTGTTGGTGACTGTGCTTGAATCTTATGGAGGATTAGTTGTAGGAAGGATCGGGAATCCAATGCTCACAAAGGAGGATTACGATCAAATTGATGCTGAAGAAATGGAATTGATGGATATAAAATGGTGCATGGCTAGTGTGTTGAGACGGGTTGAAAAGTTCAAACAAATTACAGGCAGAGATGATTTTCGCGATGCACATGTTTCAGCTTTAGGATTTGATAAGTCTAAAGTTACTTGTTTTCGTTGCAGGGAGAAAGGGAATTTCAAGAGAGAGTGCACAAATCGTGAAGCTAACGGAGCTCAAAATCCTTTCAACAACAATGATTACTATAGAAAATCCATTTATCATCAAGTTGCTCCACAACAACAAGAACCTCAAGTGGCACATGGTAGAAAAGTGATTGAAGATTCAAAGAGAGCATGTTTGGTGAATAAAGAAGATCAGAAATCATAAGAAGGTTTCAGTTGGGACAAATATATTCCAGCTAACACTAAAGCATGTCTGATAAACCAAGATGATGAAAAGTTACCTGAAGGCTTTAGTTGGGAAAATTTCAACTGGGATGATTATGATCCGAACAAATCTACAAATCATAAATGTTGTGTTGCTAATGCTTCTGATGAATATTGGGCAGAAAAATATAGAAAAATTAGAGAAGCTGAAGAGGAGAAATGGAAAAGATATGAAGAAGAAGAAGAAGAAAGGAGAAAAGCTGAAGCTGAGAAAAAGAAAAGAGCAGAAGAAGTTCAAGTGAGAATAGTCAAAGAAGTTCCAGAGTTTGAAATTAAAACAGATACTGATGCAGTCAAAGTTCCTAAGAAGTGTATGAATTGTGATTCTTTGATCAAGCAAAACAATGAGTTGCTACACAACATAAAAAGGTTGAAAGAATCATATGATACCTTGAACAGAGAAATGAATAAGTACAACAATTCAAGTTGTGAACAAGCTGTAGCAATGAATACACTCAAAGGAGCATACATGAGACAACTTGACAATGTTGACTACTATAGAGAGAAGTGTGCTGAGCTTGAATTGAAATTGGCAACACAAAGAATTGAAACTGAAAGAGTTAACAATTTATTGAAAAGTTACTCATGTTCTACTTTTGTGGTTGACAGGATTTATCCCATAGTGGAAAGATTGAAGACGTTTGAAGAGGAAAAGATTTCAGAAGAGAAGAAGTCAGAAACAAAAGAAGATGATGAAGTGAAGATTTCTGGTAAGAAACCAAGTGTTGTCTATAACAAATGTCCACCCCCAGTCGAAAATGGATATTCTCCTCGAAATCCAAATTCTGAAAGAGTCAAAAAGGCAACAAATTTACAGTGGGAGTCTGGGTCGTCGGATAACTTGCCAGAAAGTATACATGTTACTTTTACGTCGTCCGATACTGATCATGAGTCCGAGTTAATAAAAAATGTGGTCGATCAGGTGTTGGATAAGGATGGAGCAGAGGAGTCAATGTCGGAGTCAAAGTCAAAGTCCGACACGTCAAAATCAACACTCAAAAATGACAAACGGGTTTATGATAATAAGTTTTTGTTATCAAAATCTAATTTGAATGAAGAATCGGTCAAAGTAGCTTATACTTTGAAAGATTCTGACAAATTATATTCTGATGAGATTTTTCCAATAAAAGGTGTTAAAACTAAAATGATTAAAAAGGTTTTCAAACTAACATAAATTAATATTTCTGAAATAAAAGATGTAAATCTTTCTGAAAAACCAAGTACTTACACCTCAAGATATCAACAACGTTTAAACAAGAAAAAGGGTTACAGTTGTGGTTCAGGTTTTCAAAAGAAACCAAACCATAATGGTAATTTCAAAAAGAAAGGACTGGGTTTTATTCCACCGAAAAATTATAAAAATGAGAAAAGTTATAAACCTAAAACTGTTTTGTTTCAGGAACAAGTGCTGAGAAAGAACAGAAGAGCTCATTCTGGAAGCAAACGAACAAAGAATTCTTTGCAAAGAAGCAAAAAGAGATGAAGAAAAGTATTATTCAGAAGAAGACCGAGACAAGAACCTGTTTTCAATGTAAAACAGTTGGCCACATTGCCAGAAATTGTCCAAAGACAATACAGACAAAACAGGGAGTCTCTGGTAAACTGAAAGAAAAAGTTGTTGATAAGACTAAACTTACAACCAGAAAATTTACAGGTTTTGAAAATTCAACTTTTGAGATTGGTGAATGTTCAAGGAATGTTTTAAAAAGAAAAGAAACTTTAAAAAATCAAAAGTGGGTGGTTAAAGGTTCAGGAAATAGTTCTGGTGATGAATCTGATTCCACAAAATCAGAGGAGCCAAAAGTTGTTATGAAAAAAGAGAATTCAGTTCCGACTGTGGATGATGAAAACTTTCCACCACTGCGGGCTGAAAACTTTTAGAAGAAAGTTGGAAAAGTCGAAATCTCAAATCAATTCTATTCTGAAAAGAAAGAATTTGATGTTGAGAAAGTGTTTAATGGGAATGTTAAAAAGATATTTGGTAAAATGGTAGATGGGAAGGTAAAAGGGGTGAAAAAATTTTATGAAACAAAAAGAAGTGTTCAAACCCCTGAAGAAGTTGAGAAGGTTACACCTAAAGCTGGTCAGGCTTGGGTGTCTGTATTCTTTACGTAAAATCCAGACTTGCCGGAGCTCCCAAGTAGGTAATCGCGGAGCATGAATCGGCATCATTCATTGTTTATGAAATTTGTTTTTGTATAAGTGTGATTTGCCGGAACTCCCAGGTTGGTAAGTGTGGAGTAGGAATCGGCATATTGAGAATTCAGCCTACATGTGGTATTGTTTGGTAAGCCATGTGGTTGGAAAAGGTTTTTACCTACAAGTGGTAAAATCAAGGTCATTAGTTTGAACTTGATCGGATTATTTCTATAAGTGGTAAATCAAGGACATTAAGTTGTACTTGCATTTTCCTACAAGTGATTGAAAGACAATATGATGAACCAAACCCCTAACCTACAAATGGTTAAAATCAATCAACAAAAATTATTTTCCGGAAAACCATTTGATTAAAACAAACTTAAGTGTTTTGCAATCATAATGGGAAAATAGTTTGTTGTGAGGGGGAGTTCTGATTGTTTATGCCATGTGAATGGCGAATTGAAGCAATTCGATATCAGTTGTCACGTTACTTGTACAGTTTGTTTTCAAATTTCCGTTAAATGTGTTTGAATTTTAGGGGGAGTAAGAAATTTTAGAAAATCCAAAAACATTTGAAAATTTGAAAAAGTAAAAAACATTGAAAAATGCAAAAATGAGTTTTGTTGTGAAAAAGAGGAAATGATAGTACATCAGTGGACGATCACGACATGCTAAAGAAATGGAGAGATAAAATGTGATAAACGGTCTCACTAAAGATGTGACGATAGGCTCAGCTAGACTAGTAGATTTGCGATAACGATACAAACCTAAATAAAAATGCCTAGTTCTAGTGGGAAACATGGTCAAAATCATAGTACTTAGTTTTGTCCTTCTTGATTGTGTGCCTACTCAGTAATCGCTGATTGTCGAAAGACATAAAACTGGTTAATTTTGTGAAATTTCACAATTTTGATGAAAAGTCGCTGTGATTGTGCATTTCATTTTGCAAAGATTTAAACTTGTTTTATTTCTTTATTTTGTTTAAGCATTGGACATCCTCTGCGTATACGTGAGTATCGACCTGGATGTTAGTGCCTAAACGTTCTGCTTTATTTTCTTTGGTGTTTCGTTTAAGCTTTGGACCTCCTCTGCGTATACGGAAGTATCGACCTGGTGGTTAAAGCCTAAACAACTTCAATTTATTTTTATTTTCTTATTTTGTTTAAACATTGGACTTTCTCTGCGTATACGGAAGTATCGACCTGATTGTTAATGTTTAAACATTTTGCTTTGTTTTCGCTTAAATCACAGTTGATAAAAGTTTAAAGGCATTACTTGAGTCAGTGTATTGCATGATGAGGTGATATGTTGAGATCGTGGGGTCTATAAGAACTTAGTGCAAAATTAATATACCTTAACGTATCAGTAAGCATTTCGAAAGTTTTTAGATTGAGTTTAAGTGGATAACAATATCGTCAATCTACATGAATCGTTTAGAACTGAAAATGTTTAAAGCTTAACGGTGTTGGTGATTTGTCTCAAAAACTGATATGATCCTCTTACACAAACTCACAAAATAGTGTCTGTAAATATTTCTTTACTGCATTTCATTATATTCAAAAATCCAAAAAGATTTTCAGTGTGTTTTAGCATAAATTTTTGAAAAATACAAAAAGATTTTCGACAACTGATGTTGGAGAGCTGATTTTCAAAATTCCAAGTGCTAAACTTGATGAACAGGGTTGGGAAAGAATGTATGAAGAAGTTGTGTTTTCAAGTGGTTATCAAAGATTAAATCATTTTTGAATGAGAACTACAAATAATACATGTAAATGATTTCTAAATTTGCAAAATTTTAAAATTTGAGAAATTTATGTTTGGGTAGAGATTTGTGCAGGTTAAACAGGTTCCGATATCGGAGTAAAATGAGTGCCAGGTTACGATCTAAGAACCTGTGGAAAATGAATTCCAGACCGCGATCCCAGCTTAGTGAAAGGGGGAGTCTGAGGATATCGAGAGGGAGTTTGAAGATAGTAGAGACAGATTCGGATTCTGAAGATACTTGTGGAAAGAGCTCAGAGCTAGGTTGCGATTATGAAAAAAAGAGAAAGAGATTGATCGAGGATGATTACAATGGAGAATTTTGGAGATAGTGTGCAGACTGATAAAGACTGAAGGTTTAACAACCGAAGACTCGACACTGAAGACTTGTCAACATTCGAGGGGGAGTCTGTTAGTGCATGCGTCTGTTGACTTCGTCTTGTATCGAGTCTTGTATATATTTAGATAAATCAGGGCACAAAATACGAGATATATGTCATATATAGGGTTTGTAGCATGTTCAAGCGAAATAGCATTTAGTGATTTCGCTTGAAATGATCATGACCAGTTCATGCGAAATCACCTCATGTAATTCTGCTTGAAGACTGATCTCGCTTGAGAGATAATTTCGCTTGAGACAGTTTCAAGCGAAATAAGAACCCTATAAATATCTCATGTGCTGATTTCATTTGTAACAGTTTCCGGTTGAGCCACGAAGTGCTGCCGAAGTGTCGTCTCATTGTAAAACGTTATAGAATCAATACTACGACAGTTTAAAGTGATAATCTTGCTGAATTGATCTCAGTTTGTCTGTTTCCGCCTTTCAAACTGAGCAAAACTCTTCTGATTGACTCGTTAGATCGTTTCACGATCCTACAAAAGCTACGCCGACAAACGTAGGAAACCCTTGAAGTTCGCTGTGGGCGATCGTGCTATGTTGAAAGTTTCACCCTGGAAGGGTGTGGTGCGCTTTGGAAAGCGCATCAAGCTTAACCCATGTTATGTAGGGCCATTCAAAATTCTAGAGCGGATCGGTAAGGTGGCTTATAGACTTGAGTTACCTGACGAACGTGGTAATGTTCACGATGTCTTTCATGTCTCAAACCTTAAGAAGTGTTTGTCCGATGAAACACTTGTATTACCATTACAAGAACTGAAGATTGACGACAAGTTGCAGTTTGTCGAAGAACCTATCGAAATAATGGATCGGGAAGTCAAGGTTCGTAAACACAGTCGAATTCCAATCGTGAGAGTTTGTTGGAACTCAAGACGTGGACCGGAGTTCACGTGGGAACGCGACGATCAAATGAAGCTTAAGTATCCTCAATTGTTCAAAATTGCTGAATCAAATCCGGATATGACTGGTGAATTTGGGGATGAAATTCCCTTTCAAGTTGGGGATGATGTGGCACTTGAGGAAAATTCACAGTCATCTTGATCTATCACTTCACCCCTCTGATACTGCTCATCAAATTTCGGGACGAAATTTCTTTCAAGTTGGGGATGATGTGACGACCCGAACTTTCAAGGTTAGCATCATGTAATCCTGAAACCTTTAAACTCTGTAT
Source organism: Helianthus tuberosus (assembly GCA_030545235.1). NCBI lineage: Eukaryota > Viridiplantae > Streptophyta > Magnoliopsida > Asterales > Asteraceae > Helianthus > Helianthus tuberosus. The sequence goes on from JARYGA010025077.1 coordinate 49,683, forward strand.
CATTTCTTTTCACATTTCTTTTTGCGTTAAAAGTAGGTGCACGTTGTGATAAACTTGTTAATTGGTAATGATTGAATGTTATAAGTGATGTTATACCGAGTGTTAAGCTAGTTAGGACGGTCGCACTTGTGATCAGGCCGTACACCCTCCTCATGACCGCACACTCCCTCACTTTGGTGCTCTTTTAATCTCGGCCCACACATTTTAAGCCCAAACCGAGCCCGACCCCAAACACCATTAGTGGTGTTACGCAAATGATTGAGGATTCTCATGTAGTTGCTAATTACACAAGACAACAAACCCTAATTTCTCCTACCTTGGACGGCGACCTCTCCTCCTCCTCTTCCCTCTCTCGGATCAGCGACCATCCAACCCTGTCAGGGCTCTTTCTTCTCGAAACAAGAACCTTCTCTCCTAGCACTCGGTGAGTATGTCTATCACTAAGTTGATTCTAACCCTAGTTGTTTTTGAATATGTGTATTACGTGTCATGTTATATGGGAACATGGGAGATCAAAGCATGAGGTAGCATGTTGATGAATTAATCTTGATCATAGGATGTTATAGAAGCTGTGCATGATGTGATTTACGGGTGAAATTTGCATGATGTGGTCGATAATCGTTGGTGTTAAATGGTATGAAAAATTGTAACAATAAGATGAATCTAATTATGTATGATTAGATGAGGATTGCCAGTAGGAATGAGTTCGTGAATGAGTATGCATGATGACGAATGGTTGATGGAATAATTGTATTGTTCAATTTGTTAGGATACAAATGATGAAGTAGTATTAGATAACAATTTAGGGTCATGAACCTCCATGTGTAACTGATTGATCAAATACGAGTATATGTGAACTTCGAATGCTGATATGGAAATAACTAATTGAGGAGGGTAAATCCTGGGTAGTGATGTTCGTGTGGTGGTATAGATTTTTATGTATATTTTTAGCCCTTTTTACACGTTAGTCAAGTTTTAAATTTATAAAACACGATATTTTACTAACACCAAACACACATATGGGCAAGTGCACCCATCGTGAGCATACTATAGTGTTGGCAAGATACCGAGGTCGTCCAAGAACACAAGAGCTTTTAATACCGGTTTATCCTCAACGTCTAATCAAATCAAAAGTTTAGAAAAAGGTTTTAAACTAGAAAATAAAAACTAAAAATGCTGAAAATAAAAATAAAAGTAAAAACATATAGACAAGATGAATCACTTGGATCCGACTCGCATTTAGTGCAACCTTTGATTATTTCCGCACTTTTGCACTTTTTAAGAGATTATCTTAGTTATAGTAGTAGGTCCCTCTTTTGAAGGTGACGTTACCCTCAACCCAGTAGTTTGAGTCAGCAATGATACAATCCTAAAGGGTTGGATTATTGAAAGATAATTAATTAAGTTATTAATGCGTAATGTGGTAGGCCCCTCTTTTGAAGGTGACGTTACCCTCGGCTAAGTAGTTTGAGTCCGCAGGGATACAATCCTAAATAGCCGGGTTAAAGTTTTAATAGTAGTTTACATATGAGGGGATCAAGGAGTTCGGACCCCCGCCATCCAATACTAGTGGGTATTGAAGGAGGTCCTACTAAAGTTGACCCAGGTCATTGCAAGATCTATACACTGAACAAGGCAAGACTCTTACCAAACCATTCCCTTAACCCCCAACCAGGTAGCCACATATCTCCATATAGACCGTGGAGATATGAATGGTGAAAATCTTTTATTTTATATAGACAGTAAAATAATGCCAAGACACCACGGACAAATGATAAGGAAGACTCGCATTCAACATAAGAAACTAGTTATTAAAGTCATTAATACATAACCAAATAAAAAGTGCGAAAAGATTAAAAATAAAAAGTATTACAGTAGACACTTGTCTTCACCAAGTGATGTAAGAGACTTAGGCAAACATGGCCTTTGATTGTCAAGAACTCTTACGATCAATCTTGGATCCCGAGACTACTCACACACTCTATGATGGATGATGGATGATGGTGGTGGATGTGGGTTGTGATGGTGGTGGTGGGTGGGTGAAGTGTGAGAGAGGTGGTTTGCCAAGGGATGGTTTGCAAATGAGCCAAGCACCCCTATTTATAACCTGCACAGAAGCCCGGACACGGCCCCGTGTCCATTGGGCACGGCCCCGTGTCCACCCATCTTCTCTTTCTTCATTAAACGCAGTTTGTCTGCATTAGTTGACCACGCCCCCGTGTCCGCTGGGCACGACCCCGTGTGCAGAAGCGTATCTGTACTATCAAGATTTTCCTAGATTCTGCGAATCTTAGAGTTGACCACGGCCCCGTGTCCGCTGGACACGCCCCCGTGGTAGGTGATAGAAGCTTCTACAACTTTGTCTTTTCGGCAGACACTTGGGCATGCCCCCGTGCTCATTGAGCACGGGGCGTGTTCAGCCTTCTGTTCTTTTGCTTTTGCTTGGGAAGATGCTGTCGGGGGGGTCGGACATGCCACGTTTATCCCTTTTCTTGTATTTATGTTAGATTTAGCTGTCTTTTTGCTTCTTTTGTTCATTTGAGCTCATTTAATTCTGAAAATACAAAAGGAAGACAAAAACACACTTTTTCCAACATTAGTACTAAAAAAGGTTAGTTTTATGCCACATTTGATATAATTTATATGTTGCATTTTGCACACATCAAATACCCTCCACACTTGAATCTTTGCTTGTCCTCAAGCAAAACTCTTTACACTCCCAAATGGAATAGGTAGAAGAGAAGGTTTTTGGGCTTGTCATAGAGTGTCGGGATTCCAAGATTCTTTATTAGGTGTTATTTTTATTTTATTTACAATCCTATTCGTCGTGATTTATTTAAAACATTACATAAGATAAATTACTTATTAGGGCATAACATGCCTTTTTAAAATTCCATTTATATACAAGTTCACATAGCTCACGGGGGATCACTCAACACTCGGCCGAAGATGTATTTTTGTGAAACACTCGAGAGCGGCATGGAACTTACTTCTACCATAAGCTTGCCAAGCAATCAATCCTCCTCCTTTTTAACTATACACATTTGTAAATATCAAGAGGACTTTTGGGGGGAAGGGTTAGGCTTGGGTTAAAGGTAGGTGGTTGGGTTAGTGATTAGTAAAAAAGGGCGAAAGGCGTAAAAAGCGTCGGTTTCCGTAAGACTTTATTTTTATAACTTTGTATTTTAATGAAGCATTTCTTCAAACAAAGTTCTTTTTGATAACCTTGTTTGTTTATTTCTTTTGGCTTCATTATCATTCATTTTTTTTTATAAGGAAGTCATAAGAAAAACCGAGCTTTGTTACTAAAATAAAGGGTTTAAAATGAAAAAGGGTTTTGGTGGGTAAAAGGGTGTTTGTTTTGGGTTAAGAAATGAAAAGGTTTAGGCTCAAATGGGTTAACTAGGGGGATTTTGGGTAGGTGGTAAAAAAAAGAAAAATAATGGTGTTGAAATAAAAATGGTTAGTCCTAATGCCTCCATCATTTACTTACTTGGGTTTAAGTTTGTAAGGACCGGGAATGTATCGTCATGGTAAGTTCTACAGTCGTAAGAACCAAGCGGCTATTCACACAAGAAACGAAAAATGAGCATTTAGTTTAAAGATGTGTATTTGTATGCTCAATAAAGGCTCAAAACTCACTTTTTGTGGGAATGGGTTTTTATGTGATCAAGTATATATAATCAAATTTTAACTAGATTTGTCATGTCGTTTCATAATTTTCTTATGTTGGTTCTTTTTATCACGATGCTATCGGTTTTAAATTTGTAAAATTATAACCTTTTTAGAACTAGTAATTCCCGAATTAAACCAAGACAAGTAAAAAAATAAAAAAAAATTGAAAAAAATTTGGGGTGTTTAGCGGTTCCAATAGAGTTTTGCGTAAGACTTGTAATTAGGACTTGCAAGATTCAAGGTTTTAGCATCCGCCCCACACTTAAATTACACATTGTCCTCAATGTGTCCCAAAAAGAAGTTTTTAGGTTGATTGAATGTGTAAAAGTGTGTTTAAAAACAAATTTTAATGTTACTGAGCATCTGGACACGGCCCCGTGTTGGATGAGCACGGCCCCGTGGTCAGATTGCCAGTAACGAGAACTTACAGAAGGTGGACACGGGGGCGTGTCGGCTGAGCACGACCCCGTGTCTGGCAAAAATCTACATAATTTAGACAATCAGCAGGTCTGGGGAAATGGGCACAGGGGCGTGTTGGCTGAACACGACCCCGTGTGGACAAACTTCAAAGGTGTAAAACAGGTTTCTGGCTTCGGTTTTCCTGTCCCGCCTTTACTAGCACTAATGTTTAGTGCTCTAAGCCTTGTATGTACCTGTTTAACTAATAAATACTACACCAATCATAGCAAACATCCTAAATTACCAAAGTTAATAATCCATATCACAAGTTAAAAAGAAAAAGAAAATGCAAGAAAATAAAAAGAGTTAAAGAAAGTAAATAGATCAACAAACGGCACGCAGGCCGGAAATTGTTTGTGAGCAAAGGGGGGCTAACCTGATAGACCTCCAACCGGTTGATCCTACCTCCACTCAGTCCATGTCCTCGTCTTCATCATCATCTTCTCCTCCGTGCCCCGCCATGTACTCCCGGATGTTCCCAATGTCATCCTGTATGTCGGAGATGTTTCTCTCAATTGCTCCGACTCGGGCGTATGTGTTGCTGGCCATGTTGTAGGTGTTCCTTATGCACATGAGGTTTTCCTGCAATAAATCATGTAAGCTTTGAAAATTAGGAAAACCGCCTCCTTGTGAGGAGGATTGACCCGGATCACCCTAGGGCTGGTAATGGTACTGAGGAGAAGGTTGGAAGTGTGGAGCGTGTAAGACGAGTGCCTCTTGTGGGTTCCAAGCATGCCCTTGAACTCTTTGAAAACTGACCGTCCCGTCATCCGCTTCATAAATCAAGTTCATGGAGCGGCAAATGACCATGTCCACTCTCCCCGACCATGGGCTCTTTTGGAAAGATCTTGGCATCCTATCAACAAAATGTTTGAAAAGGCGGTAAATCCACCCTCCAAAGAAGATAGGTGTCAGTGGAGTAGCAAGTTGGTTCAGGTGCATGTTTCGGAGTAGGAGGTATGGAACATCAAGGTTGGTATGGGTGTGAATGCAATGGAGAACCACCAGATCTCGTAACCCTACCACGCCGCTGCTGTCGTGCCTTTGGCTAAGAGAGTAGGTGAGGAACCTGTGGATATAGCGGTAAAGAGGGTCTCTCAGCTGTGTGTTCTTAGTTTGGCTCGGATTATAGTTGCCATCTCCTATTTGAGCCCAAGCGGCTTGGCGTTGATTTGGTTAGATCTCACGTAGACCGCCGGTGTTTTCTTCATCCCCAGCATCTTCATCCACGTACAACCCAACTATTGCCCCAAACTGTGCTATCGAGATTGAGTACACAGTCCCCCCACAACGGAATTCTACTCCATCATTATCAAATGGATCGACTCTCGACTTGAAAGCGAAAATGCTGTAGAATTCCATGTTGTATTCATGGACTGAGCGAAGCCGAGTGCACAGGGCGGATCTTAGTGGGCCGGTGACAATGTTGTTAAATCGTTCTAGCTGGTTCACTGTTCCTAGAAGATCCATGCATACTTGTCGTGGGTACTCCTCTGGCCTAGTTCTTAGCACATCGTATCTTGCTTATGCATCCAACTCATTTGCATTGAATCGGGTGAATTTCTTGGCCATCTGAAAGGAAACACCAAACAATTAGCAAGAAACAATGAAAAATTCGGAGAAAACAGAAAACAGTCGACTGAACACGCCCCAAGTTGGACTGATTTTGGCTGGACACGCCCCCGTGCTCAGCGAGCACGACCCCGTGTCCAGGCGTCTGTTTACCAAAATTCCCATTTTTCGACCCGGTCCCGAAAACTTGAAAATTTTTGGTCCAGTAGGGGCGGTTTTCCCCGAAAATGAAACCCCAAGTGCTGTTTTTCTCAAAACAAAACCGTTTACCCCTTCAATTTTATCCTTTTCGGTTCAAAAACAAGGATTTGGGGTTTTTTGTGAGAAATCGGGAAAATATACAAACAATACAAGTTGATTTACTTCCTATAATATGCATGTAAACTAATGCTAACGGATTTATGCAAAAATTTGAGGTTCGATCCGGTTCAAGTTGAAGAACCCTAGATTCTTCCCCAAATCTTGATGTTAAACTAAATGCAAATGCTTAATCTAACTATTAATAATGATAGAATCATACCTTGATGTTGTTAAAAGTAGAGAAGATGTCTAAATCTTGCAGAAAAATCGCCTGAACCAGAGAGTTTTCGGGGAAACGGGGCGTGTGGAATGAAGAAACTGTGTTGAAAATGGGGTTTTATCCCGACAGTTGCGCGGACAGGGCCCCGTGTCCAGCAGACAAGGCACCGTGGGCGGGCAGTTTAAAAAAGAAATATTTTTTTAAGTGCTCGTGTGAGTGCCCTGTTTCCCAAAAACTTAGTTAGAAGACTTACCGATTTAGATGTCAACCCGCTTGTTCGTAACTTACAAGGTATGATGTCGATGCTTTCATTCTTCGTCCGTTTGAAACGAGATTTCTTCCTCCTCATCCTCAATGAATCCTTGATAGAGCTTCAGCCGTTGGCCATTGACTTTGAATGGAATTCAATTCCGAGATTTAATTTCTACTGCACCGTGTGGGAAAATATAGGTGACAGAAAAAGGTCCTGACCACCTAGATTTTAATTTACCAGGAAATAATCGAAGTCGTGAATTAAACAATAGAACTTGATCCCCTACTCAAAATTCATTAGGTTTAATGTGTTTATCATGCAAGTTTTTCATTCTTTCCTTATAAATTTCAGAGTTAGAGTATGCATAATTCCTTAGTTCGTCTAATTCATTTAATTGACAAAATCGATTTTTACCGGCAAATTCTAAATCTAAGTTTACATTTTTAATTGCCCAGTAGGCTTTGTGTGCAATTTCTACTGTCAAATGACAACTTTTTCCATAGACGAGCTTATACGGGGTTGTACCTATTGTTGTTTTATAAGCAGTTCGAAAAGCCCATAAAGCATCATCTAATTTATCGGCCCATTCCTTTTTATTTAACCCTGCGGTTTTTTCGAGTATTCGTTTCAAACCTCTATTAGTCACATCGGATTGTTCGTTTGTTTGAGGGTGATATGCCGTTGAGACCCGGTGATAGACCCCATATCTTGTTAAAAATTTTCAAGTTGATGGTTACAAAAATGGGTACCTCTATCACTTATTAATGCTTTAGGTGTTCCAAAACGAGAGAATACTTTTTTCAGAAATCTTACCACGACTCTTCCATAATTTGTTGGAAGTGCCTAGGCCTCGGCCCATTTAGACAAGTAATCTACCGCCACAAGTATATATTTGTTTCCTTTTGACGGTGGGAAAGATCCCATAAAGTCGAGTCCCCACACGTCAAAGATTTCACAAACAAGAATGCCATTTTGTGGCATTTCGTTTTTGGAAGAAATATTACCTGTTCTTTGGCAAGCATCACAAGTCTTGACAAGACTTTGGGCGTCTTCGTAAATGGTTGGCCAATAAAATCCTGAATCAAATACCTTTCGTGCGGTACTAGCGGCACCATGATGTCCTCCGTATGGACCTTCATGACAATGGCGGAGAATTCTTCTTGCTTCACTACCATGTACGCATCGGCGGATGAGTTGATCGGCACACATTTTGAGAAGATAAGGATCTTCCCAAAAATAATGCTTCACATCAGCTGGGTCGGCACACATTTCTTTGATGATGTGGCCATCCTTTGGCGACTATGCCATTAGCTAAGTAGTTAGCATAGTCGGCGTACCATGGTTCTTCTCTGTATTCCACCATTTCCAGGGACTCCGTTGGAAATTTTTCATTTATTTGCTCATCCCTGGTTGCCTCCGAAGCTGGGTCTTCTAAGCGCGAAAGATGATCTGCTGCGGTGTTTTCTGCTCCTCTTTTGTCTTTGATTTTAATGTCAAATTTTTGGAGGAGTAGAATCCACCGAATCAAACGTGGTTTAGCATCCTGTTTCTTGAAAAGATATCAAATGGCTGCATGGTCTGTATAGACTATTGTTTTAGAAAGAACAAGATAAGAACGAAATTTATCAAAAGCAAATACCACAGCTAGTAACTCTTTTTCTGTTGTTGTGTCATTTTCTTGTGCATCGTTAAGTATTTTACTAGCATAATAAATTGGGTGAAAATGCTTTTCTTTTCTTTATCCCAAGACGGCTCCAACTGCAAAGTCACTTGCATCACACATGATTTCGAAAGGTAATTTCCAATCAGGCGCTATCATGATAGGTGCATTGACTAACATTTCTTTTAGTGATAGAAACGCTTGATTGCAATCCTTGTCAAAGATGAAAGGGGCATCTTTTTCAAGTAATTTTGTTAGAGGCCTTGAGATTTTAGAAAAGTCTTTGATAAATCGTCTATAGAATCCGGCATGCCCTAGGAAACTTCTGATAGCTCTAACGGGGGATGGGGGTGGTAATCGAGAAATAGTGTCTATTTTTGCTCGATCAACCTCCATTCCTTCGCTTGAGATTTTGTGACCGAGTACTATTCCCTCTGTTACCATGAAATGGCATTTTTCCCAGTTAAGGGCGAGGTTAGTTTCCTCACATCGGGATAGCATTCGTTCAAGGTTATCGAGGCATTGGTCATATGAATCTCCAAAGATAGAAAAGTCGTCCATGAAGACTTCCATTGCCTTTTCTATCATATCATGGAAGATGGCCACCATGCAACGTTGGAAGGTTGCGGGGGCATTGCATAGACCAAACGGCATACGTCGATAAGCAAAAGTTCCATAGGGACATGTAAATGTTTTCTTTTCTTGGTCTTCGGGTGCTATCGGGATTTGAAAGTAACCTGAAAAACCATCCAAGAAACAATAAAATTTATGACCGGATAATCTTTCTAACATTTGATCAATGAAGGGTAAAGGAAAGTGATATTTCCTTGTTGCTTCATTTAATCGCCTATAATCTATACATACCCTCTATCCTGTGATGGTTCTCGTTGGTATTAATTCATTTTTTTCATTAGTTATTACCGTCATACATCCTTTCTTTGGAACTACTTGGACGGTACTTACCCAAGGACTATCGGAGATAGGTTAAATAAGTCCGACGTCAAGTAATTTGATGACTTCGTTTTTAGCCACTTCTTGTACATTTGGATTTACTCTACGTTGTGGTTGTATTACCGATTTATAGTCATCATTCATTAAAATTTTGTGCGTGCACATGGAAGGACTTATTCCTTTAATATCTACAAGTTTCCAAGCGATCGCGTTTTTGTGTTTTTTCAAAAGCTCAATTAATTTTTCTTTTTCTACGCTACTTAATTTTGATGAAATAATTACAGGTGATTTACCATCTTTGTCTAGAAAAACATATTCCAAATCTTTTGGAAGTTCTTTTAGCTCAAGAGGTGGGTCTTTAGGAGCCTCCTTATTTGGTTGCTCATTTTGATCATGAACTTTAAAAGTTTGTTTTATGGCGACCTCTTCTTCAACAAAGTGGTCAATTTCTTCTTTTGTATCGGGTGGTTCATCTTCGTCTTCAATTAGGGGGTCATTATTGCCGAATGGATAATTCATTGAGCGCTCAAGATCGACACTTCTTTTAAATGCCCCTAATTGAATAGATAGATTGTTGTACTTCCGGTTTTTCAAAGCTTCGTGGGTTTTTACAAAAGGTCGTCCCAACACTAGAGGAGCGTCATCAAGGATGACAAAGTCGGTTGGGATTACCATTTAATTTGTTTGAACCAAGACATCCTCAACTACACCGATTGATTTTATTACTTTCCGATTGGATAGAAAAATGGGTATTTGAAGTGGAGAAAAATCACTAATACTTAATTTTTCAAAAATGTAGTTTGGCATTATATTAACACAAAGATCTTTATCAATGGTGATATTACTAATAAAGGAATTTTGAAAAAAACATGGAACCGGTGTAATGTTGATTTCAAATGGGTCTTCTTTTATTAGCGAAGTTTGATCATTTGTTAACTTAATGCTTACCGTTTTGTCAATTTTAGTGTTAGTGTTTAACTCTTTTAAAAACTTAGCATGAGTGGGTACTAAACAATGATTTTCGAAAGAAGGTGACAAGAGATTAATTTTTTTCAAAATTAGACTCTTCTTGAATTTTAACGTTATCGGACCCACCCTTTTCGTTGTTTAACTCATGTGTCGGTTTTTCACTTACTTGTTCTTCCATTTTTTCATTTTCAACTATCTCTTTTTATTTAATTCTTCTCTTGTGAAGGACTCCTTTTCCCTTGCGCTAGATTCTAGTATGCAACGTTCGATAGTTTTAATTGTTTCTATTATCCTATCGGCTATGTCGGTGATAGAGTAAGGATCGGGATCCTCAAAGCTTGAATCCGGATGTTCGATCCTTTGTTCCTCATAATACTCATAGGAAGTAGATGGTTCACACCATTGTTCTTCATTGTAAGTATATGATGGATAAGGGTCGTAATTTTGTTCTTCATAATATTCATATGAGGTGGGTTGTTCACGCCATGGTTCCTCATAATAAGTATATGAAGGTGGTGGCTCATATCTTGGTTCCTCAAAGTATGAGTATGAAGGCTCATACCTTGGTTCATCAAAATATGAGTATGAGGGAGAAGGTTCATACCTTTGGTCTTCATAGGATGTGTATGAAGTCGATGGCTCGTACCTGGCTCCTCATAGTAGGTGTATGAAGTGGATGGTTGAAATAAGTCACAATATTGAACCGAGTGCGGGTCACCACAAATGGTGCAATAGTCTTCCCTATAATCATCCTCCTCATAGGTGTAGTTGTAGCCTACTGAGTATTGATCCATAAGAATCACTCAGCAGACCACAACAGAGTCTCGAGACCAGAAAAAAAATGGAAATAGAGGCTGGACACGGCCCCGTGTTCAGTGGACACGGCCCGTGTTCAGGATCTGTATCTGGGCGTTTGAATTGAAGTGACTTGTTTTGTGTAGCACGGGGGCGTGTTTAGTGAGCACGGCCCCGTGTTCAGACTCTGTATCTGGGTGTTTTATGAAAAAAATGCAGCACGACCCCGTGTTAAGTGAGCACGACCCGTGTTCAACCTAATGTAAATGCAAAACTAACTAAAATGCAGAAAAATGTGCGCGCGTTTTAAAAAGGTTTTGAAAAACTGATTAGGCCGTCGATTTTAAGCTTTCTTAAAATCCTTGAGTCCCCGGAAACGGCGCCAAAAACTTGATGTGCGTGTGGTGGTATAGATTTTTATGTATATTTTTAGCCCTTTTTACACGTTAGTCAAGTTTTAAATTTATAAAACACGATATTTTACTAACACCAAACACACATATGGGCAAGTGCACCCATCGTGAGTGTAGTATAGTATTGGCAAGATACCGAGGTCGTCCAAGGACACAAGAGCTTTTAATACCGGTTTATCCTCAACGTCTAATCAAATCAAAAGTTTAGAAAAAGGTTTTAAACTAGAAAATAAAAACTAAAAATGCTAAAAATAAAAATAAAAGTAAAAACAGATAGACAAGATGAATCACTTGGATCCGACTCGCATTTAGTGTAACCTTTGATTATTTCCGCACTTTTGCAGTTTTTAAGAGATTATCTTAGTTATAGTAGTAGGCCCCTCTTTTGAAGGTGACGTTACCCTCAACCCAGTAGTTTGAGTCAGCAAGGATACAATCCTAAAGGGTTGGATTATTGAAAGATAATTAATTAAGTTATTAATACGTAATGTGGTAGGCCCCTCTTTTGAAGGTGACGTTACCCTCGGCTAAGTAGTTTGAGTCAGCAGGGATACAATCCTAAATAGTCGGGTTAAAGTTTTAAAAGTAGTTTACATATGAGGGGATCAAGGAGTTCGGACCCCCGCCATCCAATACTAGTGGGTATTGAAGGAGGTCCTACTAAAGTTGACCCAGGTCCTTGCAGGATCTATACACTGAACAAGGCAAGACTCTTACCAAACCATTCCCTTAACCCCCGACCAGGTAGCCAACATATCTCCATATAGACCGTGGAGATATGAATGGTGAAAATCTTTTATTTTATATAGACAATAAAATAATGCCAAGACACCACGGACAAATGATAAGGAAGACTCACCTTCAACATAAGAAACTAGTTATTAAAGTCATTAATACTAACCAAATAAAAAGTGCGAAAAGATTAAAAATAAAAAGTATTACAGTAGACACTTGTCTTCACCAAGTGATGTAAGAGACTTAGGCAAACATGGCCTTTGATTGTCAAGAACTCTTACGATCAATCTTGGATCCCGAGAGTACTCACACACTCTATGATGGATGATGGTGGTGGATGTAGGTTGTGATGGTGGTGGTGGGTGGGTGAAGTGTGAGAGAGGTGGTTTGCCAAGGGATGGTTTGCAAATGAGCCAAGCACCCCTATTTATAGCCTGCACAGAAGCCCGGACATGGCCCCGTGTCCACCCATCTTCTCTTTCTTCATTAAACGCAGTTTGTCTGCATTAGTTGACCACGCCCCCGTGTCCGCTGGGCACGACCCCGTGTGCAAAAGCGTATCTGTACTATCAAGATTTTCCTAGATTATGCGAATCTTAGAGTTGACCAAGGCCCCGTGTCCGCTGGATACGCCCCCGTGGTGGTTGATAGAAGCTTCTACAACTGTCTTTTCTGCAGACACTTGGGCATGCCCCCGTGCTCAATCGTTTATCCCTTTTCTTGTATTTATGTTAGATTTAGCTGCCTTTTTGCTGCTTTTGTTCATTTGAGCTCATTTAATTATGAAAATATAAAAGGAAGACAAAAACACACTTTATCCAACATTAGTATTAAAAAGGGTTAGTTTTATGCCACATTTGATGTAATTTATATGTTGTATTTTGCACACATCAGTAGTTATGGTGGAACCGTTAATCACGGTAAGGCCAACATAACTCGCACACTCCTTTTGCTCCACATTAATGGAAGTTGCACAATGTTGTTATGAACACTCGTTTAATGCATGACAAACAAACACATACTGCATGTTGTACACTGATAAGGGACTCACACAATTGCACTGTGGTCTCACATTTACACCATGTCGCACATTCGCATAGGCCTAGGGGATTTATCTTGGCCAAGCGCTAAACGGTTGGGCCACGGGTTAAACCTGAGTCGCACAGTCCCTTGTGGATCGCAAAATAGACTGGCATGCATTTGGGCTCCCATAATTATATCAGGCTACTTGTACTGGGCCGAACACCGAGCATTAATCGCACACTTAAGAATACCGGTCGCACACTTGTACATGTACCGTACACACTTTGAATGTGCTTGTGTTAGTGGATTGTGCACACACTTTTGAATGGATTACGTGATATTGGGTCACGAAATAATGTGTGCAACTGGAATGTTACCTACCTATGTGTATTTCGCATGAAACCTGGAACATGTGTACTTGATTTAATTGCTAGACTACATGCATGGATGTGTGGTTAATTATACATGTAAA